>JAPDSC010025238.1:79448-112991 GCA_026290005.1 Latrodectus geometricus
AACTATCATGGCATATTAAACGTTTTAAAAACTACTTATTATGATGCTATTGAATTTAGTAGTTATCATATGGTTTCATTGCATATCTTACTATTTTTTAATCAATCATAATGTTCATTTTACCATTGAATAACCTAACTTAATATAGCTACAAGTGCACAAATTATTTTTAAATAATTCATATTACATTAAGACATATTCGATGAATACTATTTGTGGCTCAAATTTTTCCTTGTTATTATTTCTATTATTAATCTCACTGGTTAATCGGTGATTAGACCAACTCCGTTAGATCGAAATCTTCATGGTTGAAAGATACGTAATTTATTTACCGATCATTGGGTGATGTGGTACACCCTATCTTAGACGATATTTTTCGCTCAAGAATGTAGATCTCATAGTTTAACAGCGGGAACCAAGCGAAAATTTCCTAGACTTTACCTACAACTATCACTTGCATCATTTTATTTGGATAATATTGTGACCAAGATGTATTTTGGTCGCTACAACCACTTTTGGAGAACTTGAGGCATTTTCGTCTAGGCCCAGGTATACAATCTGCTAATTTCATGCAATGAAAAAGAAACCATTATGAATTATGAAACTGCGGCGATTACTTATTACTACAGACAGTAAACACAGCTCTGATTTCTCAACTTTTAAAAATTGTTGAACATTTTGTACTGAGAAAACTATTAATCCCACTTATTTGAGCCATGGTTAAAACATTAAAATGTCTAAATTTGACTTCCAAATCATTGTTTACATGGACAAATCCATGGATTTCATCTGCATCATTTCAAAGAAAAGCTAAATGTGGCTTCATTTAAATGAATAAATACGGACTAGGAATTAATAAATAGTTTTTTTGAATATTGTCTTCCCATGAAAAGTTAAAATTTATTTAATTCAATGTGAATTCTACCTAAATATTCTAAATTGAAAATCACTTGTAAATTTTTTATAATATCCCAGTTTGTAAATCTTTTCTGGTATTATATTTCGATCTATCAAAGAAGATTAGAAAAACTAAGAAGTTTTATCCGATTTATAGAACAAAAAAATTCTTGGACTTTCCCATTTCAATCCCCTATGTTGTGACGTGCTTTAGTTTAAGAAATATTTCAACTTTGTGTTCTTACTTTGTCTTATAAAAGTTATGGGCAAATCTTTTATTTTAAGGAAAAAATGTACACATCGACCTTTATATCCATATATTTTCTCTCAAATAATTTAAGTTAAAAATATTATATATTTTTGAAGCTCTGAGACTTCGAATTCATAACTGATAATAAAATGGGGAAAAAGGTTTATTTCAAAGAAAATTCTACGCAACTATCTTCTTAAGGAAAGAATAAATTTATTATTAATAACGAGGAATTAAATAAGCAAAGCAAGTTTTACTTTCAAATTCATAAACAAGTGGTGGAGTGGAGATTTTTGATTATCACTGCAGATAAGAAAAGAACACTAATAAAAGTAACATAAAGTTAGCAATATAAGCAATAAAATATCCCTCATTATTTAAAGGAAGCATGAATTATGTATGAGAAACGAAGATCTAAGACAAGAGGGATAAATAAAAGTTTTGACTAGCTGAAAGAGAGAGCATATTTTATTTTATGATCAACTAATGCAAAAAAAGAGCATTTTGTTCCCAGGGGAAATGAAATCTGATTTATGCTTCATATTCTTCTGAGATTCATTATCTTTATTTCGATTTCAAGCTCATTTACTCTTTTCTCTAAATAATATCATGCTTTGTACGAAACTGTTTATGAAAAGAAGGATTAGTAATCTTTAATTGTAAAATGTATCAATAATTATTTCTTTTATACAAAAGATAAATTAAAAGTACTTTGAAAAATAATTCATTTTGAATACAAAAACAAAGAATATTCATATATTCACCAAACGCATACTGAAAAATTTTCCATAACATAATAAAAATCAATATCTTCACCTATTCTACGATATTTTGCAATATTTTCTAGCTAAGAAAATGTGTTTTCTTAAAGTTCAAAGAAGAAGTCTGAGATTTTCTTAATATTTTTTTATTCCTCTTATTGTTTTCATTTAAACATTTATTAGCGTTTAGATTACAATTTTCATTTTGTATTTGAATATTTCAGTTAATAAAATAATAACTTCATATGGAAAATAAACTGTTACTGATAATAAATCAAAGCAAAGTGAAATTATTTTCTCAAGAAAATTCAACTTTAAGAACAAAAAAAAAATTAATGGTATTTATTATTTGAGTCCATTAGCTTATAAAACGAGTAAGTGGGATAAATATTTTAACTCTATTTGCAAAGAACGTCCAAAATGGTAATTTGAAGCTTTATAAAATAATTAATATTTAAATATGATATATGTATTAACATTTAAAACACAGCCTTTTCTATTGGATGAATTTGAAAAGCATTTAAAAGAGGAACGTTTTAGCATAATTTTTGAAGAATCATATTGGTAAATACTTTGAGTTTTTTTATGGATAAACTATACAATATTTATACATTAATATCTATTCATAAGGAATCTTGTCATTATTTTGAAACTGATTCCCTTTATAGATGAAATCTTTCTTAAATCAATTTTCTATAAAGTAAATTTTCTATTAGTTTACAGATTTGCTAAGCTTAATATAATGCATTACAAACATCATTTCAACACAGTAAACATATAAAATAATTTAAAATCAAAATATGATTCAATTTGTTTTTACGAATAATATTTCACCAAAGACATTATCCGTAAAGTACAGAAAAACCTCTTAAATTCTATTTTATTTTGGCAAATTTAAGATGACAGATTAAGGAAACCTGTTAACCTAACTTACGTTTCAGAAGATAAAGATGCATCTTTCAAGCTGAAATATATTTTACATACCACATATATTTAATAGGCATAAACTCAGATTTCCACTTGTTAAAATAACGTAATAGAAAAATATATCAAAACACTATTTACTTTAAATTGTTTTCACTTGCAAGCACTTGCATGTGATAAAAATTTTGATTTAGCTTATACCCATGAAAATCTGTGATTTCCCATCTTTGTGGTAATTAGAATAATTTAAATAATGAAGAAATTCATTGTAATGGGAAGATAACGAATGAGTAATCACTTATTTATATAAATATAATATCAATTAATATAATGCTTGCTTTCATACATTTTATTGCTGTAATTAATTCGCTTATGTATAAGTTTACTTATACAAATATATATATATATATATATATTATGTGAATAAAAAAGATACTTTGATGAATTCTATAATTAAAACCATTACAGAATTTATTAATGTTTGAAATAAAAAATATATTTCATTTATAAAACTTACATTTTATTTTTACATTTAATATATAATGAATGCTGAAATAAAATGAGGATAGTGTTAATGAATTGTATTTTGTTATTGATAATGTTATTGAATTGATTCTATCGCATTGCTGAAGAAATAAAGTTTTTGAAAAATCGTTATTTCTGTTAAAATTACTTATTATATTATATTTAAAAGTTTTTCCCGACATTTATCTTTACATCATCTACTTCCTTTCTTACATATTATATATAACGAGTAAGAAAGTTTGATATCAGAATTAGCTTGTTCTATTTATAAATAAATAATTTTAATTTGTTTTAATGAGTTTAAGTTTTTTCCTTTTAATAAGTCTAACTACTGAATATCAAATATATGCGCGTGCGTATGTGTATGTAATATATTATTTTAATCAGATTTGAGGCTTCACTTTATTCAAAAATACGCCTAATGCTTTATAAATATTTCAATTTTAAATCGTAAGTAATATATTAAATTAATATAGAAAGAAATATTCTTAAAAGAAAAAGATAAAGCAATTGTTTATGATCTGTGTCAATTATTTATGGACATTTTTTTTCAAGATAATATTTCAAAATATTATCTTGAAAACAAAATTTCATCTTTAAATATTTCATAAAGTTTTTTATAAAAACATCTTGAATAGACAGAGACAATGAAAAATTACATTAAAATGATAATGATTCCCATATTTAGTAAGAATAAATTTGATAGTTTTACAACAAACTAAGCTATCTATAAATTATTATGTCGCCTTTATTGCTCAAATATTAATATTATATCTTTTTTTGTGGGAAAAGATATAAGAATTTCATATGTATGTTTATTGCGAAACTAAAATGAATATGAATGAAGTACTTTATATTTTGTAAAACAAAAGCAGCAAAAAGCTAATCAATAGGGAATTAAACAAATCAATTTTTTCAATCAACTAGATTAATTTTTAGACATTGCTATAAAAAATTGACAGAAATTTTAAAAATTTTCAATCTTAAAATTCACAAATATATAAGCTTTATTTTTAAATTTTAATTTTATGTACATGAATTACTGTTTGATTTATTCCAGTATATAATTTCAAAGTTCAAATATGTTTTCTAAATATTTTTTAAGCACGGCTGTGATGAAATACAGGAAAATAAAAGAATCTGTTTAATCGTGTCAATAAAAAATTTTTTGTTTTTGTATATTTGGAAAAACAGGAACGAATACTTATTTTTATCTTATATCCTTAAACTTAAACATAGACTAATTAACATAAATTAAGTAAAAATCATAAAAATGACGATGACGTAAAACGTTATGCGTAGGATTCAATGAAACTTGTATACATTAAACAAAACATAGGAAGGTACAAAATAGCATAAAAAGATATCACCAGACAATTATGGTGTTATAAAAATTAGCATATGTATACAATAAACAAATGGAAGCTGTAAGTTAGGTATAAGAAAATATCTTTGATAAGGGCTATGTTCCCCAAGAGAAACAATACGGCACATGCAGTGATATGTGATGCTCTAAATTATGCAATCTATTGATTGTGTAGGAAGCGAGAGCTATTGCTCTTTTAAAGCAGTTTGAAAGTGTGTCTAGGGTCCTAGGAGGGTGAGTGAGAGCAGCTCACATCGTCCTAGACCGTTCCAAACTTACTAGATTTATTTAAGGCCCAGCGATCGAACTAGCCACCACATGTGCTTCATTATTCCTTTCTCAAATTAAGCATCCACGAGGCAAACCCTGTGTTATCTCACATTATCCTCTTGTATCAGGAAATCATCACCAATTGCACCAACATAAAGGCACACATAAGCCTCCAGGATGTCATCTCTATAGATGTAAGCATTAACATTTCGCCGGGATAAAGACATGGAGCTCTGTTCAAAGAAATACCACCCCAAACACAAACGATGCCTGATCCATAATTACCTCTTTCAAGTATGTTTGGTAGACGAAAACATGTTACACATTCTCACCGAATCATGTTCTCCCCTACTATCGCTTTCAGGGATAAACCTGAACTCATCCGTAAAGAGAACAGCATTCCATTGATCTCTTGTCTAGTGGACATGTTGATGTGCCCATTGCAATTGTACGCACGTGTGACATGACGTGAGTGGGATGCAAATGACTGGTTGCCAGGCATAAAGACCACATTCAGGAAGACTTCGATGCACGTTCGATCGGTTACCAACATTCCGGAGCCTGCAGCTAGGGAGTATCTGAATTAAACCAGAGTTGCCATTCTATTCTTCCATGTATATAATGGTGAATGTAAGTCATTAGCCCTCGTGGTAGCTCATTGTCTTTGGTTAAACTACATAAATACTGAATTGGTGTTTAAAAGTTGTTACAAAAGTCTATGAATCACAGACAGACTCACATTTAGACATCTATCCACTTCTATATGACTTTATCTTGCCTCTAGTCTCCGAATAGCTCGTCATCGAAATTGTTCGGTCAAATGATACTTGCGAGTCATTGTTACATTTTAGCTATACCAGATTTCCAATCTCAGACATGCGGCGACAATTGCCTCTTTGCACTGAGACAGCCATTTTTATGCTTTTCGCAAATGACATATTCTGACACCAGTGCAACTATTTTGCATGTCATATAGTACAGCCTATTTACTTACCAACATATTCAAATTTCTTTGAGATTGGCTTCATTTTGTGAGAGTTATAATTACTATTTCTGTGATTTTTATTTAATTTTTGGTAACTGGTGTACATTGTCTGAAATCAATATCCGTATTAATTCAATATAGCATTCATTTATTTATGCATATCTATTAAATAAAAAAATAAAATAGTAGAACATTTCCAGAACAGAATAGTTCATAAAATAACCCTCTGTATACTTTATACTGTAAGTCATTTCTGAAATATATTGCAAATATAATGGAATATCTATTGCATAATTGGGAATGTGACTGAGACAAATATTCAGTGTCATTGCCCCTCCTACTAATGAAGATTCACAAGCAGTGAATAATAGCTCAGTGTTCCGATAGCAATGTCATTAGGTCAACAAATGTATTACTGAATGTGCTCCATTGTTCGCTGAATGTGATTTTAATAGAGTGGTCTGACATTAAATATTTAGTCTACACTACATCTGTTGCCAAATGGTCGATATTCATGCAAATCTTGATACAACTAACATGTCTCTCAAAACTTAATGCAGTTTACATACATACGTAGGAAAAATTCCCATAATAAGCATTACTATTTAAAAATTACAAAAACTTATTGCAATAGGCATTTTGAAGATGTCATTAAAATTCTTATACTTTACATTTCATTTTCTGGTGTTCTGGTGTATATATATATATATATATATATATATATATAATGAGTTTATTAAACCATAAAATAAAAGATTTTTAATTATATATATAAATTCTATATGTAATGTATTTATATATTAAATATAGTGTTTATATTCTTATAAAATATAAGCTTACTTTAGCCATATAACAATCAAATTTGTTTGATTTAAACTGTTTGTCAAAATTGTCCGTACATTAAATCCACTGTTAAAAATATAAATTTAAATATGTTGAACGCTGATAAATGATTTAGCTTAAAAATGAAGGCTTTACGTTGTTTACATAAAAATAAAACAGTACCTCCTAATATAGTAAATGAGCAAAAAAAATACCCATTTAATATTAAAAATCATAGTGTTTTGGAATGATTTAAAATGTGTAGATTCCATAGATGTTTTGTAGATTCCAAATTATAGTAAATAAACCATGTTTCTTAGTAAATTCATATTTGTCGTAAACATACTGCATGAAAAATTAAACCGATTTCTCCTCTTGCTGATGTCATAAAAATTTTAAAATGTATGTCTGTTATATGTTAAAATATCGATAATGAAGAGTTGTCAACCGTACACATATAAATAAGAATAGTAAGCTATATTATGGATAACAACTCATAACTCACTTTGTTTGTAAAAAATTAATTATATTCTCAAAATTTAGTCAGCTGAAGTTATTTGATGCAAACTAAACTATTAAAAAATAATTAACATTGGTACAAATAAAAAATGAAATCACACGGTGGTAAATTTCTCTTCTTCGATAAAGTAGAAAATTTATTACAATCTCTCATGACATATTTGACATATCAACAGCTGTAAGTTAACTGAAGCACAGAATTATAAGAATTCATAGTATAGCAAAATTTCCCATTTTGATCGTCAAGCATAGTGAAACGAGATAGAAAATGATGGTATTTTTCTGATTTCCTGATTTCCATAGAGACAACAATTTTTTGTATGGAAGGAATTGGGTTTCCTACTTTCCGAATAAGTCTGAATTAGAAAGAAGAACATTCTTGATTATATGCAATCAGAAAGAAAAATCCATCCTGAATATTCTCGGTTCAATAAGAAACAAAAGTAAATAGAAATGAAGTCGAGTTATTATGAATTACGCAATTCTATATAATATGAACATTTTACGTTAAATCAATGTTTTGTTCTTTAAAAGTTATTATTATACAGCGTAATAACTCGCATTCTATATAATTATTATCTTTTAAAAAATAAATTCGTACAGTTTATTTGTTTTGTAATTTAACTAGATAATACGACAGTACACCATTTGAAAAAAATCATCAAAAATATTAAAAATAATTTCAGAAATATTAAGTTTAATGAAGTACTAGGCTGAAATATTAGCATGTTTTATATAAAAAAACAAATTTGGATTATATATGATTCCCATTTCATCTAGTAATAGGTGAACGTGATAAAATGGGGGTGTATTTGTAAATTTGAAATAAATATTAAATACACAATATACAAAAAGCTTTTTTCTTAATGAAATACTTTCAAATAACATTTTCTGCAATTTATTCTATTGATTCCAAATAGGTTTCGTTAGATGTTATTTCAAAATAAATATTTTAATTTTCTATATTTTTGGATATTTTACATTCATTTATTCACATTTTTAATGATTTTTAGATTCACTAATTTGTGGTCGTAAGAAATATGCATCTAGCTATAAGTTAATTTATAAAAAAAAATTAACATAAAAATGTTAAAAAATAAAAAAAACTTTCTTAAATAAATTAATTACATTTTTATATCGCAGGTAATACTATTTTCTTGTATTTATTAAGGATACTACAATTGAAAAGGAATTTCTTTTTGTAAACTCTGCATCGTATTATTTCATATAATAAAAAAGAATGTTTAAATTATTTATTGCTCAACTTCAAAGAATAAGCGTAGATTGAAGTGAAAACCAAAAAACAATTGTTCTTTTAGGATTATTTATAAAACAATTAAAAGGAAAAATTAATAATGATCACATAAAGGAATCCATTCTTATTACATATAAATGTCAATTGTTCATCAATACATATCTTACAATTCCATAAATTATAAACCACATATATAATTGTGACAAAACATTGTTGCTAGAAATATCCTATCAAATATGCAATAAATAATTCAAAACAATTGATGAAAAATCTTTAAGTAAAGAATTTGAATAAAATATAATCCTATCTTGTTTAAATTTATTTTAATGAGACAACTTTAATTATTTGCTTTATCTGTGGTAAAGTATTCAAAATTTAATCACTAGCCCAAAATTTATATTTAAGTTATTTGAAAGTAAAGATATTTGTAAATGTTTGTTCCATGTGAATTCTGTACTTAAATGTATACAGTTAATGAAAAACGCTACCTATAATTCACGTTATAAAAAAATTTTCAAATACAACAAAAAAGAGTAATTTAAATATAATATGTTCTCCTAACATGGCAATATATATCATCTTGCAGGAAGATATTATATCTGATTTACTTTTGAGAAGGTATGAGAAAGCATACAAATATGTATTCGTAAACAGGCAAGTCTTATTTCTCATCAAGAAAATACTTTTAAAATAAAAAAAAATTTGAAAAAGATTAAAAATAATTTTTAAACTGAAGGATCTGTCTTTCCTTACAAGACGCATTTGCCTTCAAAATGCATTAAGCATACATTTAGAGTTTTTTAGAAAATGATTCAGCAATAGAATATGTATTTGATATGAAAAAAGGAAAAATGAATTCGATGACAGAAATATGTAGAAAAGTATAAAGCACATGCTTTTCATAAGCTGAAAAATAAATAATATTTTTTGATTAAACAAATTGTAATAGAAAATTTTATGCCAGATAATTAGTACCTGAGTGATGAAAGTTAAAATGAGTACCTATGAAAACAATGCAAATAAAAATAATATGATTACTTAAGATTTGAATAAGCAAATTTACAAAAGGAGCCTAATATTGTAAGAAAAATAGTAAAACTTTTTATCCTACTCAAAAACAAAATAACTTTAAATATCTTAAATAACCGAACATAATAAAAAATAGTTCCAAAAGGTTTCATTTGAGAATTTTTTTATAAAATGGGAATTTTAATTATTTCATTTGAATTTAGAAATAAGTATGTGTAACACATTTTGCTTACCTATCAAACACAATTTAATATCTTAGAATTAAATTGTGCTGAATATTTCTTTTAAAATTAAAATCATCCATAAATAAATAAAATTATATTTTCAAATTGTTTTGTAAAAATCATCAAATATAAATTAAAATTAAAAAGCTTTGATCTTTCTTTTAATTTTTTTTTGATGTTAAAAATATTATTTATTTGAAAAGCATTCTCAAAATATAGCTCTAGCATTTGATTTGAATATCATTATGAATTCTAGAAAAATAATTCAGTAGATCTTAACTACAATAAATAGTACAGGTCATCTTAATAAGTTAATATGTGAAATGTGCACCTAAATACTTATAACTTTCTTACAAAAATGTACTGCATGTAAAATAATATACTTAATTAAAATTATTTTCCAACTAATTAATAAACATACATACATTTATGAAAAATCACATAGTGAACAATTTTTTTTTAATTTCAGTCAGAATGTTATCTTAACTTTCATAGTTATTTACTCTGATACTGATTTACTATGAACATAGTTATTTACTAAGGAACTTTCATAGTTATTTTCAATGATTTTATATTGAAAATAAAGTTGTGTGTTTAAATGAAAATGAATAAAAAGTCACAGAAAAATACATTATATTTTTATGTTTAGTGTATGAATCATTATTAAATCATCAAAGATCATTGATTGAACATCTATAAATCAAGGAATTCTAATTCAAAAACAAATCTGCATTTATAATTCACAAATAAATCTGTATTTCTAATTTTTAAGAATATATATGACGCGAGTACACTTTTTAATATAATAGTATTAATATCATATAATAAATTTATCAAGTTAGGTTATTTATATATTCAAAGTTTTCTTTAAATGATCTTTTATAAATTAGAAAACTTAAATTAGAAAATTTTCTAAAATTTGAAATGACACATTGGATTTCACAACCTAACGCAGTTAAATTGTTTATTTACCCAAATGTAAAATAAATAGGAGAGATCTGAGAATAATAAATCTAAATACATTATATTTTAAGTAAATATGTAATCATGGAATCGTTTCAGTGATTTTTTTACAATCTAAGAGTGTTTATATATATTCGATATATTTTTAAGGATAGCAATTTCTTCATTAATTATAAAAATAGTAAACATTAAAATGATTCAAAAGACAATACAAATAAAGGTGAATGTATTTCTTAAATCTTAAGAAAATTTCAAATGCTATTATTTATGAAACTTGGTCTTATTAATTTAGCAAAATTTCAAAATACGTATTTTCTGATACGACCTGTCATCTGCAAATGCGTAAATACATTTTTCCACCTATAAAACTGAGAATTGAACTTTTTATCAATTGGATTTCTATTTTTTCATTTTGATTCCTTTTAAATCCTATCTTTACTTTTTAAAATTTTCTCATCCATTCAAAAATTTGTTTCTAAAATATTAACAAAAATAAACAAAAAAATTCACTTCGTCGCGTAAAAGTCTTCGGCAAATATCAAATTTCCATAAAATGCGCGACGTGTAGAATCCAATATAGTGAAAGTGGGATCGATGAGTGTAATCTGTTGCTTGGCGCTTTTCCGTTCTCGCCAACTAACCGCAAGGGAAAATTATGCCTGTCTTAAGCTCTTGATTTCCGCAGGGACATATGATCTTCGATATGAAATAATTTGTTTTCTTGTTTACCAAACTTGGCTGAATCGTGGCAAGGCACGTTTCCGATGTATGCATAAAAAGTGTTTCGAAGCCTTTAGGGAACTTAAGCTTAAATCGTGACAGCTATTTTCATAGAATATGATGAATTTTTTAAATCAATGCAATGTCTGTATGATGTGCTTATGTCTAGGACTATAACTTTTAAAAGAGCTTATTGATTTCAACAAACTAAATATTACAATTTATGACGTTATTTATGTCTTATTCATTTAGTATAATATTATTGATGTAGAAATGATAAATCAATTAAAATCTTTCAAATAATACAATAAAATGTTTGGGCAAAATGTATCAAAAGTCACTGCATTATTGAAACTCCAGAAAAAGGATAATATACAAAAATACTTATGCTCATATAAAAACATGCAAAATAAAATTTGACTTTTCTTACATTATGTTTAATAGTAAAAATTTCTTTTCTCATTTAAGTGAAAGTGTTACAAATAATTAAAATTTTCTTTTATGACAATCATCAGACATTATCATCTGCCTTAAACTTATTCATCTTCAGTTGAAATTTAGAAGTAAAAGTTATCGTGTATTCCATTAAAAGTAAAAATTATCGTGTAAATATGTAAATATAATAAATAAATATCTCATAAAAACATGTTAATGATTTTGTTATAAAATATTTTCATAACTCAAAAATAAGCTAATAATATAATTAGAATTACTCAAGATTTTAAATATAAATTTTACATTATTAGAGTGAGAGTATAAAAAATATACTGAAATATTCGAATTTATTAAAGAGAATGATTTTCTGAATAGAAGCAGAGCAAAGTGTGTTAAAAAGTAATTTCAACATAGTTTAGTGCAATTTTCAAACATTCATTAAAACTAAATTTAATCTCTAAAATATATTAGAAAAATGTAAAACTTTGATATAAATTTATATTTTTCACAACTTTGTTACTTTTAATAAAACATTTTAGAAAAATTTTGGTAATATAAATCGTTTAACTTTAAGCGGATATTCTTAATTCTCAGCAACTCCGAACAAGGTTTTGATATACGAGTAGTTAAACCTGTACGTCTTATATAATCTTGTTTTTAAAGTTCGTGATATATAGAGTTTTATTATTTAAAGCAACTAAATTTTTTTTTTAGAAAAATGCCTTTTTTTCGTTAATATTGAATCGATTAATTTGAAAATCTCAGGATTTAAAAATTTGTCACTCTTTTCCTTTACTATTATAATTAAATTAATAATTATGAAAACATTTATTTAGGTTATAGTTATAAAATCTGGATCTCATTATTACACTGAAACAATATTCGAAATGTAATGTAAAACAATGCTTGATAAAATTCTTTATAAATGTTTATCCATTATATATAATCCTTTATATATTTTTATCTGAAATGATGAACTAGTAGTTTTATTTTTGCTAAAATATGGGTAAAAATCCTCATGACTGCTATACAAATCTAAAAATGAAAAAAAAAAACTTGTGTCATCAAACTTCATCTAGACTTCGTCATTTAAAATTTTTAGCCAAATCTGAATACTGATATTCTTGAATTCGGTTTGTTATTATCACTAATATTTCTTATCAATAGACTGTTATTATTTTTCTACTTACCAATTATTTCTAATTTCCTAGAAAAAGTTTCTGACGTAGTAATAAATATTTTTTTTTACAAGTTTAAGCTTTATTCTTTGTTCATTGTAATTAAATATTGCATCATCAAATATGTCCAACTTATTTAAATGTAAATATTTATTAATACATTAGAAGATAAATATTAATGTATTAGAAGATAGATATTATTATATTAGAAAATATATTGAAGTTTGAAGAGACTGAAATTTATCTTTTAAATTTCTTTCTTTTTAAACCTAAGTATACTTTTTTCTAATTAGAGAAAATATTTCATCTTTTTCAGACCTTATATTAGGGTTTTCAGCTCACATACACACTTATCATTCTACATATAATTAACATTTTATATTTCTGTAGTGTACAATATGTTAATCAGTTTATAAAGTTTAACACATATTTTGCATAATTCGTATTATTTCATTATTATCCATGAATTAAATAAAAATTAAAATATTTAAATCCTGAACATATAGTTGTTATATTCGTAGATTTGAAAGAAACTAAAGTCTAACTCTATTTAATCTACGTTCCCTAGTGTTAATTTTTCTTTTAACTGGGGACTTTACTGTAAATAACTATGATTTTTCAACGAAGTTTACATTCAATAAACAGAAAATTATTATGCCGTATGATATTTCAGTTCATAAAAGCATCTGCTTTCATTTTTGTGTAAGAGCAACTGATTTTTTCAGTTTATATTATTGTCTTCTTTATATATATCGTCTGCAGGTTGAATATTTTACTTTTTGTTTTTAGAAATTTTTTCGGCAATGCGAAGTTTGACCAAACGATTTTAGTTCAAACTTTGTAGTGTCTAGCGTTAGGTTCAACACTATGTGGTTAGAATTTTGCTCTTGCAGGCTTTTTCTTTTTGATTTTGGCGAAGTCTTTGCCTCGTTAATTTCTTTTCCCTTTTATTAACCATAAAATGGTTATTTCTTTTGTTGTGTTTAAGATAAAATGTACGTCACTTTATTTTACTTATAGTTGATCTGTGAGTTAAACAATTAATCTTTTTCACCAATAACGCTAAACATACAATTTTGCTCACCAATCAAAAACTAGTAAATTTGTCAGTGAGATTAGCTCTTCAGTGAGCAGTTGGAATGAAAATTTTGTTGAATATCGTAGTGGGATTGGTTATTTTACTCGTATATATGCTTAGAGAGATTTTTACTCCCTCAATACCGCTATAAAAAATAAATACTTATTAATCATTAAGTAAAGATAAATTTATTCCCTGTAGCATGTAAAACACATTAATTCGACTTTTTATGTAAGCTATAAATAAATCATAATATATTCATTTTAAGGTTAGTTTAAATCGGAAAGAACGATTTAAATGTGTCTTAAATTTTATTATTATTATTTTTTTGTGTTTTTATGCCTTATATTTACAAAGATCTCTGAATTAAATTCTCGAAAAAAATGTTTTTTTTAATTAAATCTGAATATTTATATAAATGTTTTTTCATTTTAAAACTTCAAAATTGTATAATAAACTGTAGCCTATAGAGTGTTCTTGTAGGAAGCTAGAAATAAAAAAAGGTTCTTCCATTGTGTCTTGATTTGAGAGTGTGATGAGGAAATATTATTTTTCTCTTTACGGGATTTTATGAAGCCAAAACCATGTACTGTTACTGGGTACGCCATTGTACAATCAAGATTTCTCTTTGTTCAAGAAAACATTTTTCCCGTTTTCCTTACATATTAAATTTTTATTAGTTTTTTCATAGAATATTTTGAGTTAAGCTACTTTGAGATTTTATTCATGATTTTGTTCGTATTTTATATTGGTATTTAGAAAAATATAATTCGACATTGTAAGTGAGAGTTAGGATTTGTGCCATTTTTATTTTTAGGAAAAAACAGAATATTTAAGTTCCCCTACGTAACATATGATTTTACCATTCTTTGATTATTAAGAATAATTTCCAGAAGATTGTCATATTTCACATAACAGCGAAAAACGTTTAATAGGACAAGATTCTAAAACATTAATAAATATACTAAATTGTGACTATAAAGGAAATCATTCAATACTAAATAAAATGAAAAATTGATTTATTAGCATTGAAAATCTTACATTTTCAGAATGTATAGTTGAAAATTGTTGCAATCACTCACGAAAATCTTGAACGATTCACGTAGAACTTCCAATAACATTTGGTTTTTGATTAATAAACATGATTAACTGATTTTTGAGTTTAAAATAAAACAGAAAAGTTCTTCAATATCAAAATTATTGAAATATTTGCATGTTAATCAGAATTTAGTAAAGATTTTAATTTTGCTAAATAATAATTTTCTGTTTAAATGTAGTTTTCCGAAAAAACTAGGAAACATTTTCTGAAGTATAAATTTTAAATAAATAGTTAAATTGCAGGGAACCAAAAATTAACAGAAAAAAAATCCATTAATATGTAATAAGCAAATTTTAAAAAATGAAGAAAAACACTTTTTTATATGATTTAATAATTTTAATGGATTTAGTACCTAAACAGTGTACCTAATGTATAAAGGATAAAATTGCACCATTCAATAATTTTCTTTGACAGGCCATTTTTCACAAACTTGAGAATCCCTGCAATATATTTGACATGACAACCCTTAAATTACTACCAGAACTCGAGGGAACAGAAATAGTCTCTTTTGCTGAAGTAACAAAGAACTTCCTGTGAAAATAATACCTGAGGGAAATAAAAGAACATCTTGCTATATGACACAAACAACTTGTCATGGCATTATCACTTGTTAAGCAGTTTAAAAGTACTTCGAGCTTCCAATGTTTCTCTTTGACCTAAGTTGTCATCATCTATCACAAGAAAAGTTAGATTCTGTTTCTGTAAAATGTATTATCTCATTTTTAAATAATACAACTCACACATACATATTTAATCACAGTGACTAATTTAGATTACTTGTAATTAGAAGTGTTTAACTATTCATAACTATATTTTCAAATCCATGAAATAATTCTTTGATATCAATCATCGAATAATGTTACAAATGATATAGTCATTCAAAACGGAAGTTTATCATAAACAAAAGAAAAAACGATTTTAAGAATTTAAGGAAGTTCAAATGTTAATTGCAATTTCTTATGTGAAACAATTAATTCCAATTTTTCAATTATTAATGCAACAGAAATTAAAAGACAGAAATCTTTATTTGGTGAATAATAAAATGTAGTTTTAAATTGTACGTGTTTTGAAAATTTGGAAGTTTATTAAACTGGACGTGCATAAATTAGTTGACAATTAAATCTATATATAATCTTAATCTTTTTTTAATGTAAACGAAGTTGTTTTTTAAGTTAAATACTTTTATGAATTACATTTAAATGTTTGTTTTCTTAGAAATATTTTAGATATTATACTCCAAGAAATTATACCGAAAATTAATTTCTCGTAGTATATTATTTGAAATTTTGTTTTAACAAAAATTAGCAAAGTTAATTAGCTTTAATCTTTTTAGTCATATATTATTTGATTTGAATTTAAAAAATAAAAAGGTATAATTTATGAAATAATCTCTAATGTAATATATGTGTGTTAATAATATTTGCTTAATATATGTGTTATAATAATTTATGTAAAATTTAATTTTTTTAGCAATATATATAAGAATATATTTTAATAAAGAAAAATCTAATATACATGCTTAAGTATTAAATTTAAATGTTAACAACATTTTATTTTCATAAATTTATTAAAAAATATATAATATTTTATAATTGAGCATTTGTAGAGTGAATTTTAAACATACTCTCTACATTTAAACACTCAATAGAATACTAAAACAAATGTTGTTTCACAATTTAAAAATCTTCACGCTTCAATCACTCGCCTGCTTTTGAAAGTAGAAAACTAATTGGAAGGAAACTTCTGTCATCTATGGAAACCAACTTCATGTCACTCTCCAGTGCTTCAAAAATTTGAAAGGGAAATGTCATTTGTGCTTTCTGAGCTTAGGATATACAAAGTGTAAAAATTAAGCCGCTTAAGTGAAAACTAAGCAAACGTTTCTCATAATTCTTTCCAATCAATAACAACAGCTTTGAACTTACATTTTTGAAGCAGAAATTGTAGCAGAGCCAAGCTTTAGGGAAAAGAATCATAATATTTCAGATCATAATTGCACAAATGTGAAACGTCGATCATCGAAGAATGTACTTGTTTATCTAACTTTCAGCAATCGGAATTTCAAAAGTGTTTACTTTATATTTAATTTGTTTCCCATTGCCTATGCATTTAATTTAAATTAGATTCTCAAAAATGAAATCATCTTACTTATTTTCCGTCTTACTAATCAAAAATGGTAACAGAATTGACTCTAAATCCAGAAATGATTAAACTTCATTCTCTGTAGATAATTATTGATGTTAAAATAGATATATTGATTTGTTTGCTTCTAAAAAATGATACATAATATCATACAGCGATTCACACTTGTATGACATTAATTAATTTCTAAGCCAATTGTCACTCAGAATTAGAATGTATAAGCACTTCAGTCATATTCTACTTTTTAATTTATTTAAAACATCAATATTTATAAATAAATTTAAACAACAAATCATATTTACTTCAACCTATCTTCTACAATATATGAATTGCATAATAATTCAGAACATTGCACACATTATTAGACATATTTTTCTGGAACAGGTGTAATGTTTAAACTTTATAGGAATAAAACAAATGTTAAATTATTCATCAAATGTAAGCTTCATATTATGAGCTGTTCATTTCCAGTCATTTTTATTTTTGTTGTAAAAGACAACCTTTTTACTAGCATTTAATTACACATCTGGCATTATAATATTTATTTGAGTTTAAATACACAAATAATTAAAATCCATATAGATTTAATCATTTATAAAATACATTTTACTTTTCTAAAATCACTTTTTATTTGACTATATTTTAAATCCAGCTTTTTTATTTATTTTATTAGTTTTAAAATTTATAGCTGTATTCAGAGCATTATAAGAAGATAAAAATTTTGAGACTATGTATTAGAAATTCTCATTATTTTACTTACATAACATGTGATCAAAAATATTTTTAAAAAGCCTTATCACTAAAATAATTAATACTTTAAAAATTTCTCTTTTAAATGCTATTTAAAAGTTTTTTAATTCTATCATTTTTCTCCCAAGAATTAGCAGTATGCTTCTATTAAATAATGCTTTTAACTACTTTGTTCCTTAAAAAAATCTTTTACAAATTGATCGAAAGGAGCAAGGCTCCAAACTAAATTTCACGCTTTCATATTCTTAAAATATTTTTCCGAGCTAAATATCAAACCATCACGCGGCTAATTGGAGAAATTTCGTCAGAATAAAAAGCTAGAAGTTTTTAGTTCAAAAGCAAATTAACTCAACCGCTCCTCTAAGTTTAAACTTTCAAGCTAGAATGAAGTAATTAGATAAATCAGACTAATCCTTCACATTGGAAAAGCTCCTTCAATCAAAAAAAGGGGCTTCCAGGGACATTTAATGGGATGAATGGGTTTTAGTTCTGTGATTTAAATTAAGACCCAAGACGTCAGACAAGAAAAACTTTTCGATTGGAAGGAGAAGAAGAAGCAAAGGAATTTAAAAGACCTGCTTCTAAAAGTTAGACTTAATCTGCTTTGAAAGGAGGCATCGAAAATACTTTAATTTAAAAGGAAAATGAAGCTTCGAAAGAATAAAAAATAAAAGCCATTATTTTGAAATTAGCAAGGATGAAGATGGCTTTTAGTCAGAAACTTTTGTGGTATCAACCAACAAGGAAGTCGTCCGGAAAACAAGATGCTATTGTTATTTGAAGAATGGCAACAATTCCAATGTTGGAAAAAATGGTGTCTGTGCCAGAATGAAGTGTCAGTATTTGTTTCAACATTTTCTAACAGAAGCTAGACAGTAACACTCGATGGAAGGATTGATATCCCAAACAAAGCTTGTGATTGTTTAGACAGTGAGACTTTGTCTCCTAATTAAAAGAGATTTTGAGGTAATTAAATCTTTATCTTTTAATGATGTTTCAAAATTACCTTTAAATTGCTTTTAGATCTAAAATTCCTGCCCCCAGTAAACTTTTGGCAAGCACATACTTACGGTCTAATTTAATATTAAGTCATTAAGAAAATCTCTCTCTCTTTCTTTCTCTCATTTAGGTATTCTAAATTTAAATCTTTATTTGTGAGAAATTTTGATGATAACGACGTCTGAAACGCGCGCACGAAAATAGTCTAAATTTCTTCTGTTCTTTTAAGTGAATAAATTTATATTTTTAGATATTAAGTTGAAAGTAATCAGGATTCAAACTTAAGAATTACTTTTGTAATATGTGCAATAAAAATAAATTATGTAAATTTTTAACAATGCTAAATTAATAAAAGTAAAATCAAAATTGTAATTTTTTTCGTGATATGCATATTAAACATTGAGATTTTTTAAATAATTCAAAATTTATCGAATATTTTAACATTATTTGTTCAAATATTTTAAATATCAAACTCAAGTAGAATATATAGGAATTGCGTAAATAAAATAAAATGTGTTGTTGATATTTTTAAATTTTTAGAATATATTAAAGATATTTTAAATATAATAATTTTATTAATTTTATTATTAATTAATCATAAAATAGTGAATACGTAAAAAATTCAATGTAATTTTCAGAAAAACATTTTTATTTATGTCTCATTAATATTTAACAGCATTAAACGCTAAAGTTTTAGTTTTTTATCATAAATAAATGAGTAATAAATTTAATTCAAAAACTTTGCTTGCAAGATTTTTTTAATTTTAAATAATTATATTTACAACATAAATTAAGCTAACTGTCTGAATTAAAAATACTCTTTCTTAGCTTTGAAAATATGTTCTAATTAGTTATTTATACTTTTAAAATATTTAATTTCTTTTTAAGTATAAAAATATATTTTTGTTCAGAAAAGTGTAAACTTTATCAACTAAGTCTAAACTTTGAACTTTATTTTCGATTATTTCAAAATTATATTTTTTATAAGAAACATTTGATAAAAACAAGCATTCTAAAAAATGTAAAACATTTTCAAATGTGAATCGAAATAATAATATTTTCATTTTTGATTCAAAGTTTTTATTAATGTTAACAATTTTGTTGTTATATTAATGTTAACATTTTTGTTTAATATTTACAAATTATATTTTTAAATTATGATATATATAAAAATCGGAGATTATTTGATAAATTTTAGTTTTTCCAATTGTTTTTAATATAAACTTAAAATTATAAAATATAAGAAATCATTATAAATGTAGGATGTGAAGCGTAGGCACTCACATTGATTAGAAGAAAGCAATCATTAATTTTAAATTTATTTTATACATTCTCTGTATCCAGCAACTTTAAATGTAAATATTTCTCTTTTTTAACCTTTATGTAAAAGACTATGTTAAAATCAGTTCACAAATTTAATTTTACTTTTTAATACTAGGATTTCACTTCTGTTTGTGTTATAATAATTGATATATATATATATATATATATATATATATATATATTATGAAATTTTACCATTTCGAATTAATTTGTATACAATGAAACTTCTTTAACATTTTATTAAAATATGTTTTTCCCATTTTCTTAATATGAAAAAATATAAAAAAAAAAGAATTTGTCCTTATACGTTTACTTTTTGTAATTAAAGGTGAAAGATGTGCAGGAAAATATAAGTTACATTAAAATTCTGATACATAATCTGGAATATTTCTTTTAAGATTAGTTAATATCTATGCTCCGATGTAGCAAAAATCAATACTCAGACAACAAAAAAAGAAATGTATTTCGTAAACACATCACCTCTCATGTCTTGAGAAACGATCTGAACCACTTTTTGCTCTCGCATATAAGTGAATTTATTACTGTCTTGAAGGGACTCGGATTTTTCCCTATAGCTGAAAAAAATCCTTACCTAGATTAGCATGGCAACTCGCCAAAACAAGCTTGTTTATAGCCATTTATTTTGCAATTCAATTTATCTACATCTAATAAAAACGCAAAGAAAGGCTATAAAACACACAAAGCATTCCATTAAACAATTCATCAAGGCAACTGACTTCCAAGTCTTGTTCTGTTGTGTTTTAGGGCGCAATCTTTTATTTTATTTGTGGTAAAAAAAAACATTCCAGAAAGGGAAAAAAATAAAATTGCTTAATGGAAAATACTCTTAAAACACAAAAAACACGAAAAAACTCCAGTGCTTGTTTTCTAGTGGTCTGGGCAATTACTTTCTATCTAATCTAAGAACAAAGGCACGGTTGTGTTTGCTTTTTACACCAGACGGCGCTGTTTTAAGGCAAAAGTTGGATGCCAGGTTTTTGTCTAGAAATCCAATTGGTAAAAGTGGAAGAAAAAAAAAAGACATTCTTAACCATCTCTCTTACTTTGTTCTCCTCAAGTTAGTGAAGGAGAAAAAAAGTTATTTTAAATAACGATAGCTTTAGGAGATGAAATAATGAGAGGATTTTTTATTAAGGTTGTGAAACAAATATTAGTAATTTTACTTTTAAATATATTTTTCGGTCACATTTATTATTGCACTTTCCAATAAATTAATAATACCTATATAATATTTGATCAGTGAGATAGATGGTATTTCGATATTTTCTTATGTCTTGTTTTTAATCAATAATGCACCCAATATATAAATATAATGTTTATATTATGTTTCAAAAATATGCTTGTTTTTATTTTAGTAATGTAAATTCATAAATCATTTTGCATTAATACTATTGTATATGGGAACCACATAATACATGATAGATAGTTTTATATGGAAACATGTTTCAAAACTAAAAATAAAAGTTTTGTTAAAAAAAAATATTATAATAAGTTAGTGAAGGAAAAAATCCTAGTGGTCCGTTGTTAGAGAGAAATTTTAGAATTTAGTTTTCTTAAGGCCATTACTGTAATTTTTTGTGTATAATTATAATCTGTATAATTTAATGAATAATGAAATAGAAGCTTGATAATTAAAAAGATAATCAAGAGATAGAGGGAAATGTTTTAAATTATTTAGTCCAAAATATTTGGAATAATGAATCAGAAATCTGTATAATCTCAATAATTTAAACACAAATTATTCGATGAGAATTAAAAGTTTTGAGAAGCATGAGTTCATGTTTTTCTTCATCTTAGTCAAATAATCTTCAAATAAAAAGTTAATTGAATGTATTAACACTAGAGAAAAATTTAGTATAAAATATGAAGTAAGAGCTCCTTCAAAATAACGTCATAATAATAATTACATATATTAATTTAATAAAAGAAAATTTGAAATAATAATTTTAAGAATAACAAAAATCAATTCAATGATAATATTACATTACTGTCAAAAATTTAGAAACAAAATTAACGGATGCAACATATTTATATTTATATAGATTAAATTCTGAAAAAAATAAATTAAACAAAATTTAATAAAACTTATCATTATTTTACAATGAGAAGCTTCATTTTTAAAATGACTATGCGTAAAACTTATGAAACAGAAAATGACTTTTTTTAAATCTATTAATAAAAAGAATGTAATTTAAAAAGGGTTATTTTTATTATGTTTTTAATTTTTAAAAATTATGAAGTTTTAAATTATTACTTTCAATATGAAACAATTGATAATGTGTACTCTAAATTGCTATCATATACGTGAAAACTGAGTATCATTTCAAATAAAGTATTTAATTCGATTACCAAAGAAAAATCCAGAATGTAAAAGTATTTTAATCCGAATGAAGTTGATTTTAGAAAAATTACACACACTCTACAGGAATAAAGAGAGAGATACATAAAAAATTAGCACTATTGTGTAACAAAAATTAAAAGATGAAATGTATCCATTCTCCCATTGCATTTTATAGAACCACAGAATCATTTCGATATCTATTTATAATTATTTTTGTAGAATGATAAACAAATAGAAATCCTGTCAACAAATTTAAAATATTTTAAATACTCCAAATACATACCTCGTGGAACTGTTCAAAGAGTTATAAACAAAATAAAAGTGCATTTTATGTAAAAAAGAAAATTTCTATTACGTAAATTGTTGAGTTTGATCGCAAATTATGGGTAGTTAAAATATGGTTATAACATAAATTTTCAATTTGCCAATGAGAAAATTACTAATAATGTTGCAAATGTTTTTCTAGCTGTAAATGAAATTTACCCAATTATTTCGTATTACACTAAGTTTTGAATAGTTCTACAATAAGCAATATCATGTCTTAATTCAGTTTCTTAATTGAAACTTATATTTGCAGTGTATAATTAGAAGAGAAATTGACTTACGTTGTATAAGAAATCTCGTTAGCTGCCACAGTCAACAATGATTAAACTTTTCTTTACACTTTTGACTTGAATTTTTGCCAGATGCAAAGTGTTAGAGCCAAACTAGTAAATTGTGTTTGCAGTTTATTTACAGACAGTAAATTTCTAAAGTTTATATCTTAAGAAACGCACGTTATATTTTAAGGAATATAGAAATATCTGACATTATTTCAATGGTTAAGGCATAAAAGAATTCTAAATGATTTTGAAAAGTCACAAAATTAACTGAAACCGAACACCCTTATTATTAATACTTCTTATTGCCTGCAAATAAATTACTGAATCTCCTCTTATTAATACTACTAAAAGAACTGCACATTTTATAATAACTACTCAGTTCTTGCAAATTGAAAGAAAACTATTGTAAAAACTGCTCATATTATCATGAGATATTACTTTTGATTGCTTTTATAAATAAATTTTGTTTGATGTTTGGCTTATATCATGTACTAAGAATCACTGATGCAGCTCGTACTACTAATTGAACTTAATTCCATTAGAATCAAAAAATATATCTTTAAATTCGTAGAAATGAAAAAATGAAATTTTTAAATAAAAATGTTTCACGTATTAAAATTTGTTTTCGCTGACCATGGAAGTTTGGCCTACTTAAATGAGAAATATTAGGGTTATTTGATAACTAGATGCTTCAATTTAATCTGTGTATAAGCAATATTTTAAACGTTATTCAGAAGGTAATAGTGTCAACTTATAATATATTTATTTGTTAAATAAATTGTAAATTTTATAGTACTTTATCTTTATGAACTATAAATTTCCCTTCTTTATGTAATATTTATTTTGATGCTATATATCATATAATTTGAGGAATAAGTTTCATTTTCATAGGTGAAACTATGGAAATTAGAATGAAAACTATGGAAATTAATAACTATGGAAATACTATGAAAATTAATTAACTGATGGTATATCTAAAAATAATATGTTACAAACTTTATAATTTGAAAATTCTTGAAATACACTGTTATTATGTAAATTTTAAATAGTAATATACATATTATTCAACTAATTTACTTAGAATCGCCTAAAATTTTATATAATTTAATATAATGTATATAATAAATCAGTGTAAAAAAAACAATATTTCAAATTTGCAAGATTTATTTTACATAACCTCTACTAATCAATGTGAAATCATGGAAATCAAGGTAGAAATGAGATAAAATCAGAACAAATCAACAAATGAACAAAATTAACTTGATATATATATATATCAGCATTTTTTATTTTATTTTGATTCATCCATGCCGCCCATTCACTGATGTAATAAACCAGATTTTTCATAAAATAACTGTAACTTCGTAAAGAGACTTGTATAAATTTTGAAAAATATTCTTTTTGGTAGTAAAAATATTTAAGTGATTTTATAAAGGAAATATTTAAGTTGTCAGGACAGAGCTTCCATTCCTCTAAAAACCATTCAACTTCATATTTTCTCTAATCTTCAAATAATATCACATAACGAAAATCCTTTGTTGTTAATTTTAATAGTCAATACTATTTTCTGAAGAACAAAACTTTAGAACTAATTGTGTTTAATAACAGGCATGTACGTCCAATAATAACAACTTACAACAATTCACAATAAGATTTGCATTCTTGCCTTTATTTCAATTTTGTTTTCACAATATAAGTAAAGCAACTCAATTTGGTTGGTCACAAAGTAAATTATATGAATATTGATAATAGAATGAATGCTGAAGCTATGAGTTGTAAAATTAAAAAAAATTACGGTTGAAAAAAGCAAGTTATCAAGTCTTTGTGCAATGATATAGAGTTGAACGGAAATAAAGATTTTGAAAATTAAGAAGTAAATATTACTTTATTTTTCAAACTTTTTTCAACTTCTAAATATTAAAATTATTTTAGTATTAAGTAGTCAAAATAATTTTATTTAATTGTATTTAGTTAGATTTGTGAATTTTTTTGATAATAATTAAAAAGTAAAATTATGTATATTTCTTTACATATTTGTTCAAGCAATGAGAAAAAATGTTTAATTTAGGAATAAAAATTATACTCAACAAAAAGTTTGATTAATAAAGATAAATTACAATATAATAAATTATAAAGATAATAAAGATAAATTAAAAAGTTAGCAATAGAGAGTTTTTGAAACTTTATTTCGAAGAAATTAAAATTGAAAACATAGTTTAAAAGTGATTCCAAATAAAATTATTCTGAAACATTTCTGTTTCTATATTCATCTTGTGGGAAATTCTGATGTTCAAAATAATAAGAAAATTTATTTAAAGAAAATGCATCTCTCTGTTTTTTGAAAACTATCTTTTGAATGTTAATATGTGTGAAGAGATATTTAGAATTTATATATGTGTAATTACCCCATGTTTCTAAATTATCCTAATTAAAAAATTCAAAACTTATACAAATTTTATAATTTGTGAATTGATCTCACAATTAATTTTATAAAAAATTCAATTAACTGTTAACTTCACTATAATAATATTAGTATTCACATTCGTATTCCTCACATTACAGAACTTAATAAAAATTATATTTTTATTTCGCTTAATTTCGTTAAATTTGCCAGATAGGCTTTTCACATTAAAAAGTTTCATTATGCTTTTAAATTGTTTACTTACCTGACATATTACCAAATTTCATTATAAATAATTTAGAGAAAAGAATAAACTTACTTATTTATTAACCACAAGTCATTAGTGTCGTTTAATCTATTAATATATATAAATTAGATTGAACAGTAATCTGTCTTAAAGTGGATAGAAAATAAATAGTTTCTTTTTTTCATTGCACTACCAAAGAAAATGATTATTTACAATGAATCTTAATAATTTAATGATTGGATTATCATTTAAAACAGATGGTACCTGAATAGTTTCTTAAAAATCATAAACCATGAAATACAAAAATTGCATGGAAAGTAGCATGAAGCAAAAAACGTACAATGCCATGGAGGCTCAACAATTGCAATTTCTTCTAAAAGATATTGCAGAGAGAGAAAGAAAAGAAGTTCACCAATTTTCGATAACATTACTAATTTTATATACCCATTTATGACCATACTGTATTTTTTTAAAGACAACAAAAATGACGAGTAAGATTGCTTAAATTAAAACTTGTTTTAAAATCATAATATGTGAATTTAATTATTTAATGATACTGGCAATTAATTTCTACATCTCATGCTTGTATCTACGATGGATGAGTTTTAGACTTTTGTAACAATATTTTCAGTTAATAATCATTAAATAAAAACATTTACTGGTGTTTCATTATCATGAACTAAAATTATGCTTTCCACAATTCATTTTTCCATGTCCAATTAAAAATCTACTCTTGTCAATATCAGATGATTTTAAATTAATGCACTGTGTAGTAGGAATGTGAGTGAGATATATAATTTTTAGTCGAATATATTAGTTTCAGATTCTTAATCGTAAATACTTTTGTAACAAATATTAAACTGATTTTTTTTCACCTGGCTATTTATCGAACATTAAGCAATATATTCGATTACATAAAAAGATATTTCATCTGAATATTCATTTTACTACGTCAGTATCTATTTGAAAAATCTAGTTTATTTATGTTTAAAAGTAAGAGTACTAAATTTCATGTTTAATAATATGAAAATAATATTCAGTTAAATAATACTTGAACTGTGTTTTGCTATTAACGAAATTTCGATTTATGAATGATTAGAAATGTTTATTTTTCTATATTTATTTATCATGAGATCGATGTAATATGTGACATAGTTTTAAAAACATAACCTAAAAGATATATATATATATATATATATATATGAACTTAACCCATGGTCAATATCAAAAATTGGATTTAAATTAAAATTATAACATAAAGAAATTAGATAGTGATTAAATAGTATTAAAGGAGATAACAAACTCTTTCCCCATAAATCATCATTCTTTCGAAAGTGTAAAATATTTTCATAAATGTGTGTGTTGCATATCTTTAAATTTGACAAAAAAATATAAATGAATTATAGAAATATGAATGAATTGTGAATTTTTTATACAAATTTATTCTGCTTTAAGCAACATCAGTCTTATCATTGCCGCCTTTCTTATAAGCTTTATCCATCGTTCTTTGGGTAAAATATCACCCCCAGTTTTTTTAATCGATGTAATTTCTCTAAAATGCATCCATAATAAAGTTCATCTTCAGTTACAAATGATAATTAAAAAAAAGTATATACTCGCTGCAAATTTCATTTCACCACCCTTCTTAAAAATAAGTTATAAAACAATGAAAAAACTGCATATCCTTTGATCAACAAAAAAAAAACTAGCTTAATTTTTTTTAACTCCCTTTAAAACTTATGTCATTTTCCAGCATTTAAAATTGAAAAAAAAAATCATTAATTGTTGTCTGAAAGTGTCAAATATTTAACATCGAGTTCTTAATGTGATAATTTATAAAAAAATATATTTTACAAAAAGTATTTTTACTTTCGTTTACTTTTTCCAGAACCCAACGGACCTTTTAAAAACAATTTTATTTACTTCTTTTATTTCATTTATTTAAAAATACTTCACTTCTTTATAATTAAAGATAAAATTAACGACCTTGTAATTATTTTTATGGAAGAGAAAACTTGGGAAATATTTTTAAATTTCTATTAGTTGCATACATATTATCTTTTATTTATTTATTTTTTTGCATCTTGACAATAAGTTTTCGAATTTTTCTTTAAAGTCAAATCTGATTAATGATTTTAAAAAATCTTGATTTTTAAATATTATGTAACCATCGAAGGAAATATATTGAATATTTAATGTTTGCGTCAAATGTAATTTATATTAATTAGGATGTATTTGAGTTGTAACTTTAAAATTTTGTGTAAAAATTTAAAAATATGTAAACTTTTTATTAAATATTTTTCTAAAATTATACAATTTTTTTATTAATCACACAGACTATATTTCATTAAGTGAAACTAAAAATAAATATTAGAAGTCATAAATGAAATTGATAAATTTTTTATACTTCATTAATTTTACTCTATATGAGTTATCATGTAGCAGTTCAAAGCCATTTAAGTCTTTCTAACTGAATGCATTATTTTCCAAAAATATATTGACTAATATTTTTGATCAGTTTTAGGACCTCAAAATTGGAAGTTTTAGAAGACACTCAAATATCTAAAAGAAGATTTACATACATTTAATCAGAAACAAAATCAGAATCAATTTTTAAACTAGTATTTTTTTAATTGTTCTTACCTCTACACAACAGCCGATTTAACAATAATTAGTAAAAACCTTTTTACCACATTCTATTTATAATTGAACCATAAGATTACATCATAGCTATCAACAAAGATACTTGATTACAAAGCTTCCCTTTTTCACTTTTGTTATAAATTATATTGGACTTTTAAGAAAAAAACTCTTTTTCCATGCCTTAGAATAATATTAAATTAGTTAATTAATTTTTGCAAAAATATATTTCCTATTTTTTAAAGGGTTTCATTGTTTTATAAATTTATTACAGGGAGCATTTCAAACTTATCCTACATATTTCATTTCCATCACCATATTTTTAACTTCAAATCAAAATGTATGGCATGAAAAGATTAAAATTTAGGTACATGAGATTGTTTTTCATTTTTATAAATGGAGATCAAGTTTTTCTTGCAATAACTTGATAGAATACCATTTTTTTCTGCAATACAATTTTTGGAAGAACTATACATTGTAACAAAAACATTTTTCTGTTCTTGGTTAAATTGAGAAAGAATTCAAGGGAATCATATGTTGCTATTGATTAAAATTTCTTTTTTCAATAAAAAGGCGGTTACTTCTTTTCAAAAATGATTAAGAACATTTTTGATCAAACATTGTGTAATCTAGATATGAGAGATGGTTACCGAGAAAAATTTCAATTTTAGAGATATTGAGCATAGCCAATCATTTTAAATCTTATGGGATCCTTACATGGAAAACTTCCAATCAAAGAAAAGACTCCAGGATCCCATGAAATCACAATCTTTGTTTTTTTCTTCTTATTTCTCAGAAAGAAAGAAATCATAATTTTTTTAAACATTTTATAAAGAACTATGGGAAAATGAATATTTGTAACTGCGATATTTTGAAATAATGAGACAATTTCCAATTAGATCACTTTGTATTAATTTAAAAGTGATTTTGAGAATCTCTTGTGTTATGTTTCATTCAACGTTTTACGTATTTCAACTGAAGTTCTACATAATTATTAAAGCCTTAATTTTTCTTACTATGTGATAGATAATGTAAATAATAGCTTCTCAAAGTTCACCTGATTTAACAATTTTTCACGAGAAATTATTTTTTCATTTTTGTATTTTCTAATCAGTATTTTAAATTTTTTTGTTGAATTAACCTGAGATTTTACAACTTAATATTAAATGTATGTATTTCTACAAAATTATTGTAAAAATATTGACAATAGTTTAAGCATATTACAGTTTTGACAAAGTATTTACTTTTGTGAAATATTTTATGTGAAAAATAATTGTGCAACTGAAATTTATGTTAGTCATTTTAAAAGGAAAAAAAACATTTTTTTTTCATTTTTTTTACTGTTTACAATGACACCAAAATTACTCTAATTATTTCCTATTATTTTACGTTTGTGCATAATCTCTACATTATTTCAAGAATCAAAAGAATAAATAAATGAAATGAATATCAATCAAACAAAAGTTATAAATTTGAAATTTACTTTCATTTTAATAACTATATCTTACCTTTATCAAAAAATATTTTTGCTGGCATGATATTTAAATCTTAGGTTTTTTATTTGATTTTAAATAATAAAAATATACATATTAATTTTAAACTAGGATTTTGTTCCTATAAGCCTGATATCTATCTGCATTTCTTTAATTGCTTTTACTTGTTAAATTCTATATATTTCTTTCATCAGTTAATTAGAAATATTAAACCTGGATAATATTTGATTCCCCATATATATTTTTCTATTAAATGTTTCACAAAATTTATTATTCTTTAACTTTTTTTATTTGAATATTTTTTTCGCTTTCTATCTTTAAAAAAAGAAACGTGCCTATTAAATCAGAAGAGATATTTTATTCCAGGTATATGTTCGAAATAAGTAGCTATAATTTTGATTGGGTGATAAATATAAATCTTATTAAATATAGCACTGTACATAATAAACATATCCTTAATTTTTTTACATATTTTAAAATCAATGACTAAGAAGCATTTTTTTTGTTTTTAATTTATTTTATTCAAATTTTCTTTTTTAGTTTACTTTATTTCGAGAATTTCATAAATAATGCTAATTCCTCAACAAACTGCATTAATTTAGACGTTTGATATTGTGTGATTTTCCCATTAAAAATATATTGTACTTTTATATTTGTTTTTAAAAATAAAAAATTTCATTCGAATTTTTAATAATATAGTCCATAATTTTTCCGTTGCCAAAACAGCAAGAAAGTTAATTACTTAATTTTTAATTCAGTGATCAAGCTTAGGAAAAAAAATTGTCATAAAGATATTTTAAAATTACTAATGGAAAACAAATTTTTAAGCTCACATAATTCTTTCTTATCATAACAATTAAATAATTTTTGCAATATAAAATATAATTTGAGTGCATATTTTCTTTATCTTCTTAAATGTTTAAAAAAATTTAGACGTTTTCTATTTTACCAAATTACATAATTTGTAAATGATCCTGAAAGTTTTTGTTTTCTATAACTATTGGAAATTCAATTTCATAGTGTAATGTATATAATTATGCAAACCACTGCTTTTTTGTAAGCTAATATATCCTTATATTTATTTTAATGATGCACTTCTGTTATTTTTACTTTTATATTTAAATTTATTGCACTTAACATTTTACATTTATTACATAAAATATTTATTTTCTCATCAAAGCTTATATTATATTTCTATTTAAGTATTGATGATTAAGAAATATATTCGTTTTGATTGTTTTTTTCAGAATCAAAAATAGTTTTTACATATCTTAACTTTCATCTAAATTAATATAAAGTTCCTTCAGTAAATTCATGCAAACATTTTAGCATAAACTTCATTGCAACAATATATTGGTAAGATTAAAATGTAATAAAACAAAATATGAATAAGTTTTCTTACGTTACTCATTTATTTATGTTAAGAAACAGCCAAACAATCAATTTTATGGTAAAGACAAATTAGCATTTATTATGATTTTTTGCCTTTGAGTACAGTTATACTTTGTTGCAATAATATACTTCTTTTTCTTACTTTTTATTTCAAGTAAATAAACAAGAGACTAAAAATGAAAATCTCATCTCTGTTTCTGAAAGTTCTTTATAACTTACATTTAAGAGTGAAATTTCTCATCTGCTATTATATCCAAGAAATGCTGTTTTTACCTGCATCTTCCAACTACTGATTATTATCTGTTGTTCCGTGCTTAAGACAGTAGAAGCAATTATGTTAATGTTCTTGCCACATGCAGCAAGCAATAAAGAAATATGCTACCAAGATTAGAAATTTTTGCCATCATTACCCCGTAGGGTCATTCAAAAAGAAAAAAGATTCGTTGTTCATCTGAGCTGGAACAACCACAGACGATTTTTACCTTCATTATTTTTCTTTTTTAGCATCTGGCAACAATAAATAGTCTTCTGGTTTCTACGGCATTTTTTTGTGTTTTTTCCCGGTTTCGTGTCTCTTGTTGCGTTCGTCTTATTTTGAAATATGATGGAAAACTTTTCTTTTTTATACTTATATCTCGTTATTGCCTATGCTGCAAAATGGAGAAAATGCAATTTGAAAAGGAATATTTTTGACAGTATAAAGACTTCTTTTTATTAATTAGTCTCTAAAATATTTCTATATCACAATTTTAAGAGAAAAGCAATGCATGGTTATCTTGTGAAAAGGTGCTTTTAAATATGTTTTTGCTAACAATAATGGTTGTTATAATTAAATGACACATTTAAGAACATTAAAAAAAAGCAAAGTAAAGAGGACCACAAAATCAAAATTTATTTAAAAATTTTATTATTAAAAAGACTATCGAAAAACTGTGTAATGTTTCCATTCTTAATTTTCCAATCCAAAATTCAATTAAAATTATTACTTAAATTTAAAATTTCATATTAAGCAAATATTCTATATTATAAAGCCAAAAATAGATTATATTAATCATAATTAATCTTAATTTTTTAATTATCAAATTAAAACTATTTATAGATTACAAATTTCATTTTAATCAAGAATAAAATATTCAATATCGCAAATCAATTCATCTGTTTACATTTAGATTATATGAAAAATTAATAGCATTGTACTTGAAATCTCGAACTGTTTGATTAATAAATGATAAATCAATTCTATAACATAATTTTCAATCCTCTTAGAAACCATATGTCACTTGATATTTATAAAGTAATCATAATTATAAATAAGGTTAATTTGCTGATCTAAACTTTATTAATTATTCATGAAAAATTAAAATTATATTTTTACACTACAAGAAATATATATTTTAAGTATTGATAAATTAAAAGAATTTCAATCTTCGAATCTCATAAAAAGTGGGATTTTTACAGTAGAAACTAGTGTGTATCTATAATAACAGTCAGTTTTGTTAATGAATTAGAAAAATAATAACAGTTTGTATATAGGATGTATGCGTACAATTGTGTGAGTGTGTGCATAAATATTGCAGAAAAATAATCCTGAAGATTAATTTACGTAATAAGTGGTAATTAAATCATCTAGAAATTTCACCAAATTTATTAATCAAACTGATTATTAGAAACTGTGATTGATAAGTGTTGAACAGTTTTGTATTTTACCTCTATAAGTAATTCTTAATATAAAGAATTTCTCATTTTATTATTACTCATAATAAATATTTTCTCATTTTATTATTACTTAATAAAATGATAGTTTGTGATGTCAATTTAATGTATTGTTTTCTTACAAATAAGTTCTAATGAATCATAAGAAGAAGATGTGGTATAAAGTAAGGTAGATGAAC
>JAPDSC010025242.1:0-18821 GCA_026290005.1 Latrodectus geometricus
GTTAAAAGTGTGTTTCAGGAGGAACTACATTCTTCAGTAACATAATAAATGAACCAAAAGAAAAAAATGAGATTCTCACCTTAAAAACATAGGAGGCTCCTCCTCCCCCGCCTCCCCCACCATCTCTCCTCCTCTTGTTCAAGTCTCGTAAATCAGCTATACTCCTCCTCATTATCCTAGTGTCGCAACCTCCTCGTACCTGTAAAGATTATTAGCACAAATGTAGAAGATGACTTACTCACTTAAAATCTCAATGCATCTTTGAGAGCTATAGTACCTCATACGAATTTTAAATATGAAAAGTTATTTCAAAATTCATTTTCTATTGTTAACATTTTGAAATTTGTTAACTTAAGTAAAAATCGATGATGGTATTTATTAGAAGGACTACAATAGCCTTGCCAGCTAAGGCCTCATATTACTGGATAGTAAATTAGAGGTTCAAAACCTGAGGAAGCCAAAAATACCATATATTTTAAAGACTGCTGATGTATGTTACGGTTTGTTACAAATTTACAAATAATAATTGTATTTGTCATAAAATACCTCAGACAGATTGGAAATAATCACATTTTGGGCAAAAATTGCGGTATTTAGAAGTGTTGTACGTTAAAAGCGGTTTATCTAATAATTTGGTGACTTAATGATGTTTTGGCGAAAAACTTGGCGACTTGGCGAGAAATAGATACTTCTAGAAACATCCATCACCTAAGCTCTAGGACCAATATTTAGCGAGATAGCCTAGAAGCTTCCAGAACCTTGGCGAAGCTGGTAGATTTCTCCATCAAGTCAGGTATATATACCGCAGCCCGATATTTTTCAGTTTTGTGAAGACGATTAGTAGTGACTGCTAGAGAAGCTGTCTGAGGTATTTGAGACCTCTGAGCTGTTTCTTATCGTATCCGATGAATTGTGCTGTATTAATTGTGATTGCTATAGCTGGTATTTTTACGAATAAAAGTCTTGTGTACATTAACGGGTTGTTTTATTCAACTCTCAATCAACACGAACCTCGAACTCGGTATAGTTTACTGTCTTCTCCAGATGAAATAAAACCATTTGAAGGGAACTTGCCAAGTGTTCGAGCACGCTGCTTGGCCAAAGCTTCTACACTTCGATAAACCCTATTCAAGTTAACATCTCTTAGTGCTTTTTATACAAGCGCCTATAACTCCATTCATTGTAGTACCCAAATGTTTAAATATACAAGTAAGGACAGACATTAGCATATAATATCATGTTATAACGAAATAACATGCTAACATCGTTTACACAAGCAGTTTACGTTGGTGTATTCGTTAGAATTCACCAAACAACTTTTGGTACTCGAAAGAATAAAATTTGTTTTAGAGCACCGCATTGTGATCTTTGTAAAAACATACCATTATTATTAAAGACAAGATGTCAGAAATGGAATTGACACACACGCTACCAGATTAAAACTGTCATTCATTATCATTTCTATTGCATATTATCAGCTACAGAATGTTACCAAATCATATATATTTTTAAATATTTCTACTGGATCATAAGAAATTGTGAAGTTTTGTTACTAAAAGCTAAAAAAAAAGGACTATGACATTCAAAAGGAAGACCGCTCTGGCCGGTCTACTCAACTTGATGATGCGATGCCCACCTGCGAGAACTTGCGAAAGAAAATCAATATTCTACTATCTTAATTCTCCGGAATTATTTTAGCGGAAGGAAGGAAGTAATTGCTTAGATTTTAACACATATTTTTCTTTGCAATATAGTATTACACTGAAAAAATTAATTTATTTCCTGTATAGCCACCCACACTGTCTAGTGGTCAGTGTGCGGATGGGGAGGTCTTGTTTTTGAATCCCGGTGCCTGCATGGCTGTACTTTCTCCCTCTCTTCTCTTTATCCTTTTCTTGTATAAATGTGTTTTGAATGGTTTTCTACCCTATAAACCGTGGCATGTGTGTACCTATGGCATGTGTGTACTGTGGAAGTCGGACTTTACACCAAATTACGGTTCAATTTGAAAAGTGGAGCAGCGCGCCTTATACTGCCAGGCTATATATATATAGCTCCAGCACAAGACAACAAATTCCTGTCTTCAAGAGGCTTGAAGATTAAAGTTATTTTAAATTACAGCATTTCTAAAAGCTTTTCGCTTAGAACATCTCAACAATTCAATTTAATTTCAATTTAAGTAAGAGGTTTTCTGTATTTTGTCAAATTCGTAGATTATATTTCTTGGTTTATAAATGAGATTTACTTTAGTTTCACAAGAATCTACGATTTAATGTATATATAAAAGTAGAAGAAATCATTTGTGTTCGAGATGGAAATTGAACCGACACACACACATAATGAGTGAAAGTCGGAACACTAATCATTCAGCTAACTGATTGGCTGCAGTTCTTAGAATTAGTTGATAAAGATTTAGGACTTGTTGAAAGCCAGGAGTTTTAACTGATTCCACTTTTAAGATATTTTGGTTAAGGGGTTTTTACTTTAAGAAATCCTTCAAATTTGAAAATGGACATTAAAGAAACGGTTATGTGTTTTAGAAATAATCATAATTTCTCCAAACTAAAATAAATAAAATACACAAGACCAAAATGAAACAAACAAATATACTGCTTTTTATTTATTTAGAATTACGACGTAAAAATAAAAAAAAGAGAAATCATTAGGATTATTAATTTAATTGGTGTTTATAGTACAAAAAATTTAATTAGAGATACAAGTTTTTCTCTCATAAAAGTACAGCTTGCTTAAGCGTACTTCAATAAAGGATTTACTTTAATACGGTCATATACCTAAATAAAATGAGTTTTAGATTTAGCTCTTAAGAGTTAAAATCAAATGAGTATTTTTGTGAGATACGAAACTATACTTACATTTCCACATGCATCAACTCCTTTCTGTCCCACAAGAATGTAAATGATATCACCTTTCTCCCAGTCGAAGCCAGCTCTCAGTGAAGTACCCAAACTCTTTCCAGAATTGGCAATTCCTTGACCACCACCAGCACCTTTCACAAATATCCTGTAACGGGAAAAGATATCGTTAAGTTTTTGATTATTAATAATTTTATTTGCAATTTTTCACTAAAAATTTCTTTAAATTATTCATAAATGGCTTGCCTGAAAACAATCTAGCAGCCATATTACCGAAAAGTAAAGAAGTAACGAATTGACTTTCTAGACAGCCATTGTAGACAAATTGATGTAGATTCTGGCTTATCAAACTTTCTCTCAGTATATAATATCATCGCCAAGTGCGCGATAAACAGCCAATGGTAAAGAGATTACTACTAAGCCTGTTTGAGTACTCTAAAGTTAGATTCCCGTGCACATTGTCCATCAGTTGTGTTTAATATCTCCTATTTTTAGTGGGAAAAATTACTATGATTTGGGATATCTTTTATTCGAAAGAAAACTGTTTATCAGAATTTATAAGATTATACCATTAATACATGACTTTGACATCCTAAAGAATGTATTACCTTGTATTATGTTCCATCAAACCACCATACTATAAATGTATCATTTCACTATGTACATAAAATTTAATCAATATAATAATTTATAATGTTGAACATTGTGAAAATGGAATATTTTTCGACTGCTATAGAGCTGAGTTTTCAGTAATTGTCTTAAAATATTATCTTTATATATATATTTCATGCTTTAATTGTATTTATTAATAATTTCATTGGTTGTTATCATGTACTTGTAAACGATTTTTTTTGCGTAAATGGAAGAAGAGAAAATGCGTAAATATCAAATGTCCTATACTCTATTTAGTGTGGCAAGTATGCATAGAGTTCATTTGATTTTCAAACACAAATAATTTATAAATTTAAAACTCACGTATATAAGCCGCTTTCCGGAACTATCCATCTCTGTATGCCGTCCAGTGTCGTTTCTGACATCACAGAGACTTTAGTAGTTGATCGATGATAGGCATGCGAACACAGTGTTTCGTTAGGGCCTAGACGGCCCTGTGCTCCGCATGTGTTGAACATGTATTCTGTAAATAAACATTATCAACTAGTGATAAACTAATTCCAAAAAACATGCTATACAATATTATAAAAATGTATGAACATACATTCCGTAGATAAACATTTTCAACTAGTAATAAACTAATTCCAAAAAACACACTATTCATTATTATAAGAATAGAAAAAAAATCCCTCAAAATTCAAGTGAAGTGATATTTTTACCATTGCATCAAAATGGGACATAAAATATATTATGTTAGGTAAAAAGAAATTCATTATTTTTACATGAACTTCTAAGCTTTATTTGACATGTATCTGATTCGTTTGGTGCAAATGGCTTAAAATTGTTTTATGGTCGATGTTTAATTCCTGGATGATACTATGTTTTTCTAAAATGCCTGTCAACTTTGATTACTTCTGTGATGTTTTAATGTCCGTCGTTGACAATGATGATAAAAATCGTCATTCTCAACGGCGGACCTACCAGTGTGAGGTACATCTACAACAACAAATATACCAGAACAAAATTGACGAAACTAAAGTTGCCCGTAAATGGCTGTTACAGTATCGTGACCATAAACACCATTCACAGTATCAGCCACCTGGCTGTTATTTTCGCCTCTATCAAAGAAAATTATAAAACGTACCGAATACTTTCTCTTTGTAGACTTCCACTTTTAACATTTTATAACTCCCAACTGAAAAGAAACAAACAAAAAACAGCAAATAGCGCAAAATTTTACGTTTCCAATGAGTATAAATCTGAAATTATCTGATCGATATTGACGGAAATATCGACCACTACAGCTATCGATCAAATAATAATGGATTTCTTTTTCTCAATCTAATATAAGCAGTTTAAAAAATAGAACAGATCGTATTTTCTATAATACATTACTTATTTTTAGTTTACTTATTTATTTTTTATAGTTTTTTTTACATTATTTATAAATTATTATATAATTAAAAATATTGTGAAATATCCATTTCTCCTTAAAAATAATATCATTCGCAACAAAAAGCAATTTTTATCTCTGGTACTCTTATAACTACTTGAAAAAAATTCTGTTTTTAACTAATTTGGTGGTTTTATTTAGTGGTTAATTGGTGGTTATTTGGAGGTTTTATTTGGCTTATTTGGTGTTTTTAAATTCAAAACTTTTTTATAGAATAGCATTTAAATATTTATCATAATAATTTAAAAGAGTAAACGATATATAAACGTAATAAATTCGACGAAATGTGAATTTTTAAGAGGTAATGATAAATATTTATGATATGTTTTACAAAAACTGTTCATTAACAAGATTCAAATATAATAAACGTGATGAATTAGACATTTTAATTAAGAGTGGTAAAAAAAATATATTTTATGATCAATATTCTAACTACATTTGTTCATAGTCGATAAATGTAATATATTTAGTATTTTAAGAACAAAAATGGTATATTTTATGTGATAATCTTATCCATCTTTTCATTATTTAATGTATCTGAATAATATATGAATAAAATTTTATTACTATTTTTATTTGGGCAATTATAATTAATTCTTTTGTAAAAGTTTTTAGAAATTTTTACCAACTATGAATTTATTAACTCATATATATACAAACTGCAAAATTAATAGCTGATACAGTAAAATAAAATGCACGCATTAGTTATTTTAATAAGAAACACAAAATTAATCTTTTTAACTTAATAAACTCTTCTTAAAAAACAACTATAAAAATTTCATTTAAAAAATTTAATGAATTCAAAATAGACGAGGGTTGATTTGTAATTTTTAATGAAATATCATAAATTTAATGTATTTTTTAACAAAAGGAACTTACTTCGTACATATACCACTTCTTTAGTAACACTTTCCATTGTAGCTATAAGATAAAAATATTAATACATGAATGATACCGAATTTTAATTTATTAAGTACTAATAATAACACAATAAAAGAAAGAATGTTATAAAATAATAAAAAAATTCTTTTACTCTTTCTCAAATATCCTTCTCATTGATTTTCATATAACAAATAACTTTGATTATAAAATATATAAATAATTGTAAAAAATGCATAAATATTAAGGCATATACCTTAGGAGAGTTGTTTTAATGATGCGAAATTTATCAAAATCTGTATAAGACCTCTATAAATGTTTTGCAAAGTCTACGTATATTGCAAGTATCTGCTCTAATAAATACATATCAGTTTGCCTGTCTCATATTCTGTAGGGTACATACCAGTTTGTCTATCTCATATTCTGTAGGGTACGTATCAGTTTGTCTATCTCATATTCTGTAGGGGACTTATCAGTTTGCCTATCTCATATTCTGTAGGGTACATATCAGTTTATCTATCTCATATTCTGAAGGGGACTTTTATCAGTTTGTCTATCACACATTCTGTTGGGTACATATCAGTTTGCCTATTTCAAAAATGGCTTTTTTATTATTGTCTTGAAAATTAGCATTCAAGTTTCAATGTTTATGAAAAACATTATTTCATAGAAATCCATTTAAGGCTGATAACATTTCTACTCTGAGTACGATGGCTGAAATTAAACAATTAAATTGTATTCTATTTTTGTAAATTTGTTGATTTATGTTAATGTTTACCAATTACCATATGCAATATTTGATGTGGCTATGTATGACTATTAACGCCTCCTACACGCATTCGTAATGATTATAATTGTACCATTTATAATAGTACTATAATGTATGTAATGATTATAAAAATAACTTTATCTCTTATGGCACACGAAGTGATTTTCTGTGTTCATGCTTCTCACTTTTGCTTGTGTAATATTTATAATTTTACTAACTATAATGGTACTATAAATGTAATGATTATATCTTTATCATTTTTGATCTCATGTTTACTACGTATTTTTGTAGTAATGTCTTTCACATGCATGTGTAAACTAGATTATTTTGCCATCTATAGTGATACACTAAGGTATGTTATGATTACAACTTTATCATTAAAATGATGAAAATGTAATCACTGTTAATTTCCACGCACATTGACACGACACACATTAAAAAACATTAACAGTATTTATGAAGTGATTTTGTTGCAATGTCTCCCGCTGTTGCAACTATTTAGTTTTGATGTCTTCCACATGCAAATCTAAAGTTTTAAGATCTAACCTAATGCAAATCTAAAGAAGAATCTAAAGATTTTAATGTCTATACTATAATTAGTATGATATTGGCTACAGTTTTTATGTTATAGTATAGTACTATTATTTATTAATTTTTATCAATTATGGTGTCGTATAATTATATATATATATATATATATATAATTATGTGTGTGTGTATGTTTAGTGCTTTTTTATATTGAATTAATCTATATATATTAGTTTGGGGAAAAAGTAATCCATTATTTTTTCGGTAGACGTCTGTAGTGATCGATATCTCATGAGGTATCTATCAAACAATTTCAGATTTATGCTCGTTGGAAAGTTGACATTTGACACTAAAATATCCTCTTGCGGTTTTTTGTTTGATTAATTCAGTTACGAGTACAAGGTTTTAAAAATGGAAGACAACAAACAGAAAATTCGATACAATTTCGTTTTTTTTTTTTTTTTTTTTTAAATTTTTTTTTTATAATGCCGAAAAGGCTAACCAGGTGGCTGAAATTGTGAAAGGTGTTTATCGTCCTATATAATACTGTAACAACCAGTTACGTACAATTTTTGTTTTGTCGATTCCATTCGGGTATTTTGATGTTAGAGATGCACCTCGCATCGTCGAAAATGTCTATAAAATATCAAAAATGATCGAAGTTAACCGCATGTCAACAGTCGTAACGCGCAAGACCTAAAAATCTACATGAAAGCTGTTTTAAACCTTTTTACAAAGGGAATCCAAAAGAAGTTACATAAAGTTCACGTAAAAATAATGGATTTCTTTTTCCCCAAACTAATATCTTTCCAGCAAAATTTTTACTGCTTTGAAGTATTTTTCATACATTTTGAGAATTTCATGTACAAGGAGCTAAATTAATAACATTTAATACTTTAATCAAGGTAAATTCTTTATTAACTGTTTCGAGTTTTTCTATGAAGACTATTTGATTTATCTGCAATTTATTTTTGAAGAAAAAATTAAGATTTGAACTTTTTTATTATTAAACGAACACGTTTCATTTTTTTGAAACTATCGTCTTAAATTGTATTTACAATTGCTCATTACATTTAAGTGGACCTAAATGGGTTAGAAAATGCATCATAGTGAGAAAATTAACTCTACAATTGTGGCGCAATATGGATGAGTCCTTCAGTAATTAGTTCCCATCACATTTCTGTCGCTGGACTTGAACGATGGCTCACGGAGCTATGATAAATCACTCGCTTATTATATACAGCATGGAATCGGAGAAGTTAATGATAAGCATTGAAGACCATGATGCTGTGTGAAGCCAAAGATTGAGTACATGGAATTCAAGTCCATCTTTTAAATTCTAACTCGCAATTTGTCACGAAACTGAGAGCGGCGAGTAGTTTGGCGTCAAATAAGCTGACATGCTTCCATGAAAGGTCCGAATATGCTTTAATATATCATCCAGAATCTGAGTATTTGCAGATCATGTGTGTTCTCATTTATCAATTCCATCATACCATCAATTAAACCAGATATACGCATCTGTTTACCATCACATCGTCTATAAAACAGTGAAATATACGATAGCTCCATCGCTATATTCTCTGTAATTAATTATGATCGATTTAATTTCTTAATTTGATATTACAAATGTGATACTACTAAATTAATATTTGCTTAAAAGGCTTTAATTGCTCAATTTATATAATTGTAAGGAAATCCGCGAATTATTCTTTAATTGTTATCACAATCGATATTTTTATGTTTAGATAAATTAGACTTATAATTGAATTGGTCTCGTACTTTTAAAAAATTATTAGTTATTCGATAAGACAATTTCTGAAATGCTTAGAAACTGATGATGAAATAAATTATTGATAATCATATTTTAATTGAGCCACCTGTCTAGTAGTTAGCGTAACTGATTACGGATGGGGAGGACCTGGGTTCGAATCCCGGCTCGGGAATAGATGTACTTTCTCTTCCTCTGTGTTTCTTGTTCTTTCCTCTGATGATGGATGAATGTGGCCCGCCCTATAAACGGGTTTGTGGTGGTATGGCGTGGGCGATGCTACTCGTACATCTGTGACTTGGTTCATTGGTGCCCACCGGGTAACGGTAAAATGAGTAGTAGTTTCCGACCATGCTGCGGCTAATGTACTATACTTGCTCAAGGGTGCCCGCCATTAGAAAAAAAATATATTTTAATTGATGAATAATTTTCGGAGATTTATATGCTTAATAATAAAAGTTATGGTTGGAAATGATGCAGTATAAATAGATAAACTCAAATAAAATTTCAAGTTCGAAAAAATATTTATTAAAAATAAAAAGTAAATACAAAAAATATTTTTAAGGTCTATTACTTTTGTAGCAACCAAAAAAAACATTTAAACATTTATTTTACTGCATTATCAATTTCTCCAACAAGCCTTTGTAAAAATGTCTTGGTACTAATTTCAAACTGCTATCTGAAGTTTCTTCATAAGTGTTCTTCCAATTTGGAATTACGGCATGTTAAATCTGGCCTTCATGGTGGATGCTTCAGACACCCCATTTCAACGTCTGCAGCAATTCTTGATTTCGGAGACCGAAACTATCAGAAGACTGAATTTACCACTTAACATGCTGGCTTATCTATATAATTTGATTGTGAACTTCAGATAAAGACCAACGAGGACCACTTGGTTTTTATTAGTTCAATCATTCTCTCGCATCTCTGTTGATTAACACCACTGATCAAAACAGTCACTGCAAGAATCCTAGCGAAATTTATTTTCTCTCTCAAGAAAAATTTTTCCCTCCAGAATAATTGTTTTCAAATGTTAATGTTTTTTTTTGTCTTTCTTGAGGAACATCCTCATAGATTCAATGAACAACAGTGAAAAAAAGAAGGAAAATCAGAGTTAATTGAAAAACACACGTACACACACATGATAAAACGGGAATTTTTGCTTTAATTCCAATATTAAAGACATAGTATACAATAAATAAAAGTAAATTATATATAATTTTTTATTATTACTATAACATTGATCAAAGCTGTAGCTATAGCATTGAACACAGATATGATACATGCAGTAGAGATTAAAGTCATATTAATGGTGTTGTTGTTAATTATGACATTTGGCAGAGCCAAACCCGGCCATCTGAGACTGCGCGAATGAAGTCAGAAAGAACGTCTTCCTTTTTTGAATAGAGCACCTTCTCAATAAAGCGGAAGTACGAACTGGCTCACAGATGGCAGCACCATCAGAATCTTCGAATTTATAGATAGGAAGCCAAGGAAGATTAAAGGTCTGGTTTCTACCATCCCCAGAGATATTAATTTGGAATGGTAACATGAAGGACATTGTGACCACGACATACTTTACATGCCCCAGTCATCATTAGTGAAAACGACGGTCGGGCGGGGAATTGAACCCACAATTTTGCGATTGTGAGACAGACTAATGGTTATAATGAATAATGTTCATAATGGTTATAAGGAATAATGTTCATAATGGTTATAATGAAGATATGTTATATATAATACAAATGATTGTGGTCATAATCGTTTTTTTTTCTTGTTAATAATTAGATTTCAATTTAAGAAGATTCAAAGGAGCTTAATTTACCTTCGTGGTTTTATCTTTTCTGTATTGTTGTAGTTCCTTATTTCCTAGGAGTGGTTTTTCCCCGATACGTTTTTATGTGATTCTGATTTCTCTCAGTGTTCTCTACCTACTCTTTTTTTTAATGATTTAGGTGTGTTTCATGTCAAAAAATATATACTATATTTTATAAGCGTTTCAACCCACTTATAAAGTTTAAAAGTATATTGTGAAGTTGCTTAATAGTTATTGCATATCCTGTGAAATTTAACGAGTTTAAGAAATAAACTATGATTATATAATGAATCACACGAAAATTTGTGTTACTTAAAAAATTATTTAAGGGATGCAATATACTTTTCTAAAATTACAATGATTCACTGACATACGTTTTGAGTAAAATAATTTTTCTTATTCTTGCTTGAGTTTAAATGATACAATTAAGCGAGAATGTGATCGAATCATTGTATTTTGTAGCAATTTATAATTTTAAATAATTTTTTTCGGATTATGAATACGTTTTAACAAGGATTATCAATATTTGGTAGATTTAAAATCCACAAGATTTAATCAAAGTCAATTCTCAAATATTTATTTTAAGATGGAACTCTTACACATAATGTAATCAGTGATGCAAAAATTATAAAAGACGATTTTAAGTCTTTTTTTTATATTTCAAATATTTTATATAAGAACCTTTGCAACTCTACAAACATCTACTGTGAAACCAAACATATTTCATACATATTAAAATTTTGTGCCATCATGGGCCCAAGGAATTAGTTTAATCGAATTTAAGTTTCTTTCACAAAACATCACACATAGTATGATTGATTAAAAAAATATTTTATTTTTATTTTACTTTAATTTCCGATGCTGTAGTTGATACAATGTCTAAAAGGTTTGAAAATTTAGTTTTAAAAAAGAAATTGTTATGCAATATATTAGGTTGGGTTCCATTATTTTTATGTGCAATTTGTTTTGGATTCGTTTAGCATAAAATGTTTAAAATTGTTTTAAAGTCAATCTTTATAGATTTTGGATGATTCTACAACGGCTAACAAGCGCTCAGCATTGATCATTTTTTATATTTTATAGACAATTTCGAGGAAGATGCACCCGTGCGAGGTGCATCAAAAATACCTAAACTAAATAGAGGATACCAAAATTGTATGTATAATAAGCTATTATAGTATCAGGACCATAAACACCATTTACAATTTTAATCACATAGATTCTATTTTCACCTTTGTAAAAAAGCCCGAATTTTTCTCTTTTGTGGAATTCCAATTTTAAAAATCATTAACACATAAATGGATGGACAAAACAAAGAAGTGCAAAATAATTTTCTTAGTGCGAAATGTCACCTTTCCAACGAGCATAAATTTGAAATTTCTTGATCGATACTTTATGAGATATTGATCACAGAAGTTTTCTGTAGAAAAAATAACACTATATATATATATATATATATATATATATATATATATATATATATATATATATATATATATATATATAAGAATTTGTATCAATATAATACTTTGGCTATAGGAATAATAAATTCTTTCCTCCTTGTATACAAAACAATACATTAAAGCAAATATTCCATTCCCCGATAGAAATTTTATCCTTACTGTTTGATATTGTGCTGTCTCAGAAATTCTTCTATTCAATGAATACAGAAAGACACCCGAATATATTACTCCTTACTGAACTAATATTACATTTTTTTGTTGCTGTAAGAATTCTCCCTATTCCACCCTAGCAAGAAGACCAGTGGGTGGAAGACTCTTTCTGATTGGTCTATTGCTGTTGTTGACGTCATCATGTTTCCTCCGATGTGTTCATATAGACGATGGGAAGATGAAAAGATATATTCCCAATGAGCTACAAAATATGTTATTTCATTTGTCCAAAACTGGTGATAATAAAAGAGAGAGTTTCCTTACAGTATTTTCCCTCACTTTATTGGTTTCGTAAAATACATTAAACGAAATGTCTATATATGAAATCGTGGTAAAACTAGTTCAGAGTTAGATTAAAATAGTCAAAATACGAAATTTCAAGTAAGCGATGACAATATTCTTTATATTATGTTTAAAATTTTTATTAAATGGTAAAATGATTTGATTACATTAATCAGTAGCAATGTTTATTGAAAACCCAAAATTAGAATCATATCTAAGAAATCAATCCTGCTAATTATGATGCAAAGCTAATTTTAAATACAACACTACATGAACACAATTTCAATAAGTTCTTTTCGCTCGATTCATCGTGGTAGGTTCATAAAACAATAGAGGTGTATGTTTGCTGTAACTTCCTTTGAACAAATAAAGATAGATGATGTGTGTTTTGCTTTATACGTTAAAAGTTGACAAAACATTTTCCTAATTTCTTCTGTTAGAACTCAAAATACACAGTTTACATTCGATTCATGGTTCCAGACAGAAAATTAAACTCGATGTTCAAGAAGCTTTAAAGTTGATTTTAGTTTTTAAGCTATCCAGTCAAAAGCATCTAAATTCTAGAATCCTGCTATTGATTTGGAAGCTATCTTTTTTCTTACATCCAGCTATTAAGAATTTTAAATTTTTTGTCGGCACAACAAAAACATAGTTGATATCACCGTAACAGTTGGGGTGCCATCGTAATCATAAAAGTAGTTGGGTATTTGTGATTTACAAGCAGAGACCAGCCAAAGAACCCCAGGTTTGACCTATTAACCCAAAGCTATCATTTCTCTTGAAGAACCATGACTTATTTAAAGTGTTCCAGTTGCCATTAGTGAACACAACAGATCTCTGATCTTGCCCTCCAATGGATCAGCTGTCCATGAATGTGACTTGGAAACTTGTGTTTCCCCACAAGTTTCCTATTATAAAGTGATAAGTGTGAGATGAAAACCTTCTACGCACAAATGACATCGATATCAAATTTTTTCATGTTTGTAAGAGGATGTGAGTCCAGATGCATATGCGCGTTTGGGAGCATAAAGACAAATATCGGTCTCCGAAATTGCTAGTAGAATATGCACGTATTTACGCGAACCTGTTATCTTAGAAATTGTTGCCAATCCAAAAAGAATTTAAGGTTAGAAATTACTGACAAAGTGTGAATTACAGGAGGATTCACATTAAACCATCTAGCATCATTCTGCCTAAATTTGTCCTGTGTCTAGTTTCCCAACAGATCAATATTTCTCTGGTAAATGAGTGTTGCAATTCATTGCTACAAATTGGCATTCCTAGATTTCTTACAGCGTTTACAGAAGTCTCACATTACAGTTTTGGCCACCTCTATGATAAAATATTTTGACTTTAGAACCACTATTTTTCATACCTCATTTTTCTTTACCAACTGTTATTTAACACCCAATTCAAATTTCTAATAAATTGGCATATCTCTGAAAGAGTTATCAACTCTTTGCTTTAACCTTACTTTTTGAAAACCAATATTATTTGGGTAAATAATTAATGGATTTATTTTATTAAAATAGTGATTTACTTGTTTAGAATACAACTGTCATCAGCTACGGAACTTAAGCTTGTCTAGTCCACATATTGCTCTAGCCGCATAAGAGTACATGAAATATAATGTAATTAAATAAAAGTCGCTGTTGCCAATTGAAACTTAACTATGAAGAGTTTTTGTTTCTTATTTCTATACTATTTCTCGTTTATTCTTTTTTCATTTTTCTTCTTTTTATTAGAAGTGCATGTAGAGGTAAATGATAGCTGAAACAGCTCATGTACATAATTTTATGAACATTTTAAAGCAATATCTTTGAAGTTGTTATAATCTGAATTCCAGGGATTTTAATATTAATAGTACTTCAAGTTGAATGATGAGTGCTCAACTGTAAGCCTTTTTCTGTTTAATCGTCTGTCCTGCTGTTATGAACCCTTTGACCACCACGTCTCTCAACCATTCAATATTACATATTAGATCCAATTCGTTTGGTGACAAAATGAACCTGAATTTGCATTAGGAGAATAAGCTTCATTGCTTGACAAAGAAAATTTGAACTGGTTACAAATTCAATTTAGTAAAACTTTTGGAATTATTTTTAAACATGAAGTGGTAGTCTGTTTACGGTAATGTCTACACCACTTTTCAATATTTTGGAATATTATTCTGTTGAATTTCAAAAACTTCAACTTTACCCAAAATTACCCATTTAAATCTTAGTATCATAGTACATTTTTAAGACATTTTGAAGTAACTACTAATACGTAATTTTTTTAGATTTTTTTATAATCCTTATAGTGAGGACTATTGTATTTGTTAAAACTTTATTAATTTTCGTTGATTAGTTTCTCCATATAAGAAAACCAATGAGAATTAATAATATTTTGTTTAAATTGTTATTTTATTTACCTTCACTTAGATGTGTAAAACAAATAAAAGTGTAACACTTACTGGATGGAACTTTTGTTTCATTTTCTGGAACACCTAAAAATGTTACAAATTGTTATATATACACACATATATATGAATAACACGTCTATCATAATATAAATCTTGCACTTTATAAGAATTAGAATCTAAAAAGGTATAAACCCTAAAGAGAATCGCAATATAAATTTGTATTCTATATGTAACTATAAGCAGTACTATAAACAGTACTGACCTATGCCGAAACATTCTGGGCTAAGAGTGATATCATCTATAGCAATATCTCCATTTCCGATACCACGGCTTGCAATAAAGAGCAGTTGATATCTGCAAAAAATAACAAATAGTTGTAGAAAATGACTAATAAATTACACTTGAAAGTAATGTTAAAGTAATAATCTTAATAAATAACATTTACTTCTAAATAAAGATGTTTTAAATCTCAAGTAAATAAAAAGATTCTTTTATAATTATATGATAAATTTTAAGAAATTTATTTTAAAATAATTATGTGGAATTTATTGCTAAAGATACAAACAATAAATTCCATATAATTATTAATTTATTTTCAATAAATAATAAATTCCACACAAATATTAATCGACAAAAAATTAATTCCACACAATTATTAATCACAATTATTAATTCCACACAATTATAATTGATATAATTGAATTCAATAGAATTGATTTAAATGATACTGATTGATTGAACTGATATCGTTCGATTAATTCGTTAGTTAAATAGATATTCAAGATATACACATAGATGGAACATATATTGATAGTAATATATTTATGCTTTTAAATCTGATAAGCTCGATTTAAATCGAGAAAATCAAATTTAAAAGCTATTAACTTAAAATATTTATTAACTTAATCTATAAAATAATGGAATTTAATTGATATAGATTAAGTTAATAGATATCGTTCTATTATTTTGATAGCTCAAGATGTAATAATAGAACAAATATGATAGGGAAAAAATGAATGTTTGCTGTCATATTGCATTCTGTTTAACTTACTCGTTGGATATGTTGGGCAAAAGAACTGTCGCTTTCTTCCAGAGATTTCCTCTGTTTCCGTAACTTCTTAGTATTTCCACACTTTTTGTGTTGCTCTTGGTGGGATACGCTTCTTCTGTAAAGACTCGTAGCTGTCCAACGTTGTTCCCGAATTTGTGAAAGAAGAATCGAACCTGCGAGCATAGAATCGAGATATGGAAATCTTACGAACAAAAACAAAGACAACAAATTCATGAAAACAGAATGAATGATTTTATAATATAAAAATCGTTTATCAAATATATTTCTTAAAATAAGTTTAGGTAAATATTTAAATTTGAATATTACGTAAATATATTATGTACTAAAAAATTATCGAAATAAAAATATTCATTTAATAATTTTACGAAAATACAAGAATACATTCAATTAAAATTTGGCAACCCAGTTACAATATTAAGAGTTATAAAAGCTATGAAATATTATTCTTAGATAAAATTTCAAATGCAATTTCGAAAATTTTCGCAAGTAAATAAATTTTTTTCCAAAAAGTTTCTGGTATTTTAAACAGTAAAATTACACGAAATTTAATGTATTGACAATAATCCATCTTTCCGTTTAGTTCGAACCGCATAAGAAAATGTATTGCATATTGGTGATTTTTGAAATAATTCGTCATGCGCCACTTTCTAAATATTGAAACTAAAATTTCACTATATTCTAATAGATGGCAGCACTATAGTAGAACAACTTAATTGAAATTATTTGTTTTTATTTGTCAAATTAGCTTTAGGGTGAAGGGGAGAATCCAATTTATTTCTCGTCTATTTACATTCCCAATAAATGTGCAGATGATTAAATTACATGGATATATAGCAAACTGTGTTAGTATTTTAGAATTTCTAATTTGATTCTTGATTATTCTTTTTCAACATGAATAGTAGGTTTAAATATCCATTAAATTATGTATTAAACATTTAGAAATACAGTTGCATATAAAGAACCTAATCACACAAAAACGTAAAACATTAATTCAAAATATATTTCAATTTACTTACAAGAATTTTAAAAATATACCCCTTAAAATGAGGTTGAATTTTACATTATACACTTTTTTTGGCATCAATATGTCGTCAATTTTGAAAAAGTTTTTAAAACTTACTTGGTAATTAACACAAAATGCAGTTGATACGTTAGTTTCGAAAAATGACAACAGAATAGAGAAGTTTCCTCTTTTCCATATCAGTTCGTAATTTAAAATAGGTAGCCACATAATGAAATTGTTTTCTCCGTATTTATGATCATATAGCTTGCTTTCTTTATTGCTTAACTGCCATTCAATAATTAAATCGGGATTTACAGTTCGGGATCCAAAGTAGACTTAGAACTATTTTAAACATCCAAATTCAAGATGGCTGTCGAACCAGCAAATTGTTTAATTTTAAATAACTTTTAATAATTACATTTTTAATTGCTGACTTTTATATAACAATATAACTAAACGAGATTATTATAACTAATAAGTACGAAACTGTGTGAAGATTAACGACATCTAATGACTTTGAGATCATAACTGAAAGGCTGTGGGTTCGAAACTTAGACAACCTGAAGACCATTAGATTAATTTATAGAGGTTAAGGCTTGTAAAACAGATCTTGGTTGTCATGTTCTGCAAGTTAAATGATAATTCTAAGGATGGCAGTTGGTGTCTTAAATTACTTTTTACTTGATATCTGCTTTTAAATTGAGTGGACTCATTCATTTCTGAAAAGACAGACGCGAACACATCCATGGATACTTCCTATTTGTCTCATTGAACCTAGTGCCTGCGAATTGTCGAGAAATGTTATCTAAAGCTCCCAAAAATGATTTAAATCCACACTTATTGTCTGAGAAAATTATCTAATTATTTAACAATTTTTTAAAAATGTAATTCTTGTCATTTACTTCAGTATCAGTTGATTTATATTCTTAATGAAAAAATTTAAAAAAAAAATCAAGATTAAAAGCACTATATGCCTTGGATTTGTAAGCAAATTCAATTTACAAAAAAAAAAAAAAAAAAAAAAAAAAAATACTGAAATGATAATTTTTGTTAATTTATAGGTGGAAATTTCATTTCGTCAGATAGTTTAGATGCTTTCTCGTAATAATAAGGCTAATATTTTTTTTTATCAATGTAATGGGTATTGTTGATAAACTTTTGACAACATTTATCCCGTTACCATAGCTTGCAGTTTATATACCACAGATTTATTTGAACAGTATAATTTTAACAATTGAATAGCAATCAGTAAGCTAGTTTAATGTGCATTACCTGACAGCTATTGAAGAACTGAGAGTGAACATTTCTATGATAGTATGGAGGAGGTGGAAACCATGGGCTCTGAAGAGTTGTCTGAACGCCAAATGTTCTTCCCGAAGGGAATTTTGTCACTAGATATGTACCTAGATATCAAAACAAATAGACAATGTCGTATTTCAAGTACTTTCGAAATGTGCAAAAGTGCTTAAATTTAGTTATAAATACAATACAAAAATATGAGAAAGTTAATTAAAGTTTACCGTTATGAGAATTAAATGAAATAAATACATCAAGTTTTACACATTTTTAACAAAAAAAGAAGAAAAGAATACAGAATGATGCTGAATGCAAAAAAGAACATGATATTTAAACTTATATATATCAGCATTTGGTTAGTAACTGTATCTGTAACTAAACAACAAAAAG
>JAPDSC010025244.1:0-18223 GCA_026290005.1 Latrodectus geometricus
GATTGATGACTAATGAAATCTAACCAATTGGCTTTAGGACAAATTGAGTCCTTATAAAGATTAATTACGTTTTTATAAATAGAAAATAAAAACCTTTCTGAATTCATCATATGTTTGCATTAAATATCCTTTCTGGAGTTACACAAGAAACCAAATTTTGTTTTCATTTACATATTGAACTCTTAAAATTGCTATTTTTTTTAGATAATAAAAAAATTACTTATTTGCTTTTTCTGACGCTTCGCAAATGATAATTTTTTGCGTGATATTTGAATTTGTTGACAATCCACCTGAACCAATACTTATGGTTACAAATTTTTTGAAGGAATACTCTTTTGCAGGTTCCATTTTAAATGATGTACTAAATAATAGAGCTTGATCCATGTTCTGCAAATAGAAAAATATTATTTGTTAATATACAAAATATTCATTATTTATCAATACATATATACACTACACAAACATACATCATTGATATGTACAATTCTCTTAGATATAGGTAATTTTAATTATTAATTTTAACACCAATGATGATATATCTAGGAAGAATTGTATATCTATTTGCACAATATTAAAAACATTCAGTTCTTTATTCTAAGAATAATGTCACTCGACAGTAGTAAAAATTTAAAAATAACGTAGCAACTTATGTTGCATTCTGTCTCTGAAATATAAGAGTCTAAAATTAAACAACAAAATAGTTTCTTCAGAAATAAATCTTTCGGTTTCTTAATTATGCACAATTTCTGTAATTTTTCTACTTTTCAAATAAATTTGATAAATTAAACTTACCTAATAAATTGACTATGTTTCAAAATCACAAGGCTGTATGTTGTGTTTTGCACAGTTGTTTGCGGTAAAAGAATATTATAGATTTTTATTAATAATAATGCAACTTTTAATGAAGATAATTTTAAAAATGTTTGTGTTGTTTCTAATGACACTTGGCAATGCCAAGCCCGCCCGCCAAGGGGTGAATGAAGTCAGATGGAGAGCGTCTTCCGTTTTTGAATAGAGCACTCTCATACGAAGGTGGAAGTACGACTTTTGGCTCACAGATGGCAGCACCATTTGAATCTTATAATTAAGAGATTGAAACCAGTGAAGACCCAAAGCCTGGCTCCAACTTTTAAATATTTTATATTTATTCCATTTTTTAAATATTCATTTTAAAAAAATCAAAAATACACTTTATGTATATAAAATTTAAAATTTTAAGAGTAAAATTATATTTTTAGATGATTACTTCACATTACCAACATATTGTTTTCCATTCCAACATTTACTTATCCTTTCATTGAATAAATTCAAGCATAAAATATGATAGTTTGTCAGAAAGATTATTAATATTTCCATTTTTAAATTATCCATGTTCGTCTCATATATAAAAATTTGATAGTAAAATGATATTTTTAAGGGATTACTTAACTGTAAAAGCATATTTCTTCATCCAAACATTTTTATTTGTGCACTGAAAAAATCGGAGTAAAAAATGTTATAATTTCAAGATCTTTTAGATAACATTTCATGATAAGATGATCTTTTAGATTTCATCTCATAAAAACTGGAGAGACCAGTTCTATGAGACTTATGTCCAATATGAACATAAGCATAGATTATTAATCCATTTTTTAACACTTATATTCACTACTGGCCATTAAAATTGCTACACCAGGAAGAAATGCAGATAACAAAATGATATTTATTGGACAAATATATTATACTAGAAATAACAAGTGATTAAATTTTCAAAAAATTTGGCTGGATAGATCCTGAGAAATCAGTACCCAGAACAACCACCTCTGGCAGTAATAACAGCAGTTATACGCCTGGGCATTGAGTCAAACAGAGATTGGATTGCATGTACAGGTACAGATGCCCATGCAGCTACAACACGATGCCACAGTTCATCAACCGCAGTGACTGGCGTTTGGTGACGAGCCAGTCGTTTGGCAACCATTGACCAGACGTTTTCTATTGGTGACAGATCTGGAGAACGTGCTGGCCAGGGCAACAGCCTAACATGTTCCGTATCAAGGAAGGTCCGTATAATACCAGCAACATGCGGTCGGGCACTATCCTGATGAAACGTAGGGTTTCGCAGGGCTCGAATAAAGTGTAGAGCCACGGGTCGTAACACACCAGAAATGTAACGTGCACTGTTCAAAGCACCGTCAATGTGAACAAGAGGTGACCGAGACGTGTATCCAATGGCAACCCATACCATCACGCCAGATGATGGATCAGTATGACGATGACGAATGCACGCTGCCAGTGTGCGTTCACCACGATGCCGCCAAACACGGATGCGACCATCATGATGCTGTACACAGAACCTGGATTTATCTGAAAAGATGACGTCTCGCCATTCGTGCGCCCAGGTTCGTCGTTGATCACACCACCCAGATAGCAAACGGTGGTCCTCAGGATGATCGGAGGACGTCCTCTTACGTCCACCTGGACGTAAGAGGACGTCCGATAGAGGTCCAGCGACGTCTTACGGACATTCTCCGCATGTCCCAATGTCCGGAAGTAACACGTACGTAGGACGTCTCATAGACCTCCGAAACGGACGTGATTTGGCACATATTGGACGTGATTTGGCACATATTTGGACATTCATATAACAGTCATATTAAGCGTGTTTTTAAATTTTAGTATTAAATAATGAGCACTATCATTGTTTTTAAGCAATAATTCAGTAAACTTTTTGTATGTTATTAAAGTTTACATACTTTATTTACTAATAATTGTGTATTTTTGTTTATAACTTCATTATTATTCAGTAAGCTTTTTTTCATTGTTATTTTTTTTGCAATAATTCAGTAAATTTTTTGTATGTTATTAAAGTTTACATACTTTATTTACTAATAATTATGTGTATTTCTGTTTATAACTTATTATTCATTAAGCTTTTTTCACTGTTATTTTTTTCTGTAAGTAGTGACTGATACCATTTCGCAAAAAAGTAAAGAAATGAAAAATAATTATTTTTCCTTTCTTTAATTTTTTTTGCAACATTATTATGAATATAAATTACTACTGTTTTAAAAAAATAAATGCAATAAAATTGTCAAGTTATTAACCGAAAATTTCATTTGAAGGAAATATTAATACTTCTGACAAAGGAATTCTTTTGGGGTATATCTAATTGCCAAATTTTTAAAATGAAAGATATCTAAAAAAAGGCTACATTGTTTAGAAGTATATCATACTTTTAAGCAATGTAGCATTTTTTTATTATAAGAGAAATATACAGGTTTTAATATAAGCAAATGTATTACAATATTAGCAAATATATTAATATAGATTTAATTATTTGAATTTATGCTTATGTGAAACAGGGGGTACTGCTAAGCGATTAAAATTTCATAGAAGAAATAAATACAAATATATCAACTTTAATATAAGCATATATATTGTAATATAGATTAAAATATTTGCATTTGTTTGTAACACAGGAAGAATTTTTAAATGATTGAATTTCAAGAAAGAAAAATAAATAAATATATATATATATATATATGTAAAACACTGGTATATATATATACCAAAACATTTTATTCACACACATAAATGCATATGAAAATTAACTCATTTAATCTACAACAATCATTTAAATAACAGAGAATCCACAATTTCAATTGGCACAATTAAATTAAGTTCTAATTAATAATTATCTAATTTTTATTTTTCTCATATAAGAAAAAAGCCAATTTCTGAAATGTTTCCATGAGACTATTTTAACAGCATCATTATGATTTATTATCAAAATATATTAATATTTATTAAGTTAACAAATTTTCCTATATTTTATGAAATTCTTAGAAAACAAATTTGTGTTTTAATCAAATGGATCTAAGATATTTCAGAAGAACAAAGATTACATTAATTGGCATTTCAATAACCATAATTATATTTTGTTTTCTTTGAAATATTCAAAATTCTTTTTTCATTTAAAGAGTGATTCAAAATTGCACAGTTTTAAGTATAAATCAAATGAATTTAAGAAATTAAATGAAATATAGTTTGGAACAAAATATAGTTTTTAGATTGTTTATTTCACAGAATTCTATATACACACTCAATTTTTATTCACAATCATTATTATTATTAAAATCATTATTATTCACACACTCAATCATTATTTTTTTTCTGTTTTTTTCTGCTTTGTCTGAATGCGCTGAAAAGCTAATCATTTGCATATCACAGCACCTTCTTCCTTTCGTATAGATTTCACGTCTGTAGCATGTCACCTTCTTGGTGTAGCAATTTTAATGGCCAGTAGTGTAGTTTATTCTTACACGATAGTAATTTCGTGTTTATCGACTATTTTAAAAATTAAGAAAATGCATTTAATTCTTCAGAATATATTGCTTAGTATATTTTCTTTCGTTTTAAAAATATCTTTTAATGTTTAATTTTCATTTTCCTGAATTTAGAAAAATTGGTAAATTGAATTTAAAAAAAAAAAAAAAACTTTAAAAGAAAAATTTAAGATTTTTCAATTAAACTGAATAGAAAAACGTTATCACTTTATAGTTTGAACACAATAAAGTTATTCAAACGTCATTTATTTTTAAAAATTACTGAGATTAATATATCCGTGTGAATTTTGATGTGGAACAATTTAATGGTTTCAAATATTCTAATTCAGATATACAATATAACAACACCAAACTCCTTTGATAAATATTGATAACTTCTTAAATACAAAATATAGAAACTCTTTATAATGTTATTTCAGACATTTTTTCCAATGCTGATAAAAAATTTGATCAAATTGGAAGTTTTTAAAGTTTTATGATATAATTTACAAGGTAATCAAGAAACTTCTTGCTGTTATTGTGTTGATAATCAATGAAGTGAGAATAAGTATAAAAATTTGGTTATGATGTGATTGAGACTGTTGAGAGTAGGAATAACAGTCGCTTTTAAAGCAGGTCTTTATCACACATTTATCAATCGTAACTCATGCTGTAGCGAAGAGAAATGGACATGTCGAAGGAGTATGCTCAATATTGCTTGCCTTATATATGACTTCAAATTGAGCTTATAAGATGCTGAATCAAGTTTTCATAAATTCAGGTCAGAAGATTAGTTCTTCTGTGATGAAGCTCACAGTGCAAAACCACAGGCCTTGGATGACGAAGCAATGCAGATAACCATTAAAAGGACAGTAATCAAACATGTGGTGAACATTCCAATTTAACATAATTGGCGAAATGTTGCACTGCTTAGGTAATTCATTCAATTTGATATTCATCTGCACTGCTCAGGTAAGACATAAAGTTTGAGTAAATGAGTTCCTCATGCTGCTGGACGTCCATGAGCAACAACGAGTGGCAGTTTGTTTATCTTTGCTTTCTAGCCACTGCAACGCATCCATATTCAATTGAAAAGCTGATCAGTGATGAAAAGTAATTCCTGTATGACACTTCCAAGTATTCCAAACATTGGTTGTCATTACAGGATATACTGTTCTGCACAGCGCAAGACCACCTATCCACCTACACAATATTATGCTTTGTGCCTGATGGACTAGTCATCAAGTGGTTCACTATGAGCTGCTATCAACTGGCCAAGCAGTCACTACGGACTTAAACTTGAAGCAATTGGAATGTGTGCAACAGGCGTTGCAACAGAAGGAATCAACATTGATTAATCACAAGGGTGTACAGTTCTTGGCCGATAACGAGAAGCCGCATGTTGCATGGGTGGCAGGAATACCATACAGTGACGTAGTTACGAAACTTTGTGATACTTTACTTACTCGCCGGAATTTGCGCCATCAGATTACTAACTTTTCCATTGTCCATGCAATCAGCTTCGTGGAAAATCCTTCACCAATGAAGCAGACCTGCGACAAGCACTCACGGACTTGTGTTAAAAAATCTCAAGTTTTACCACAAGAAAATTGCACAACTGGAGAAAAATTAGCTGAAGATGTTGGATGACAATGGTTATTACTTAGAGGACTAACAATTGGATACACTTTCTGTAGGTCATGTTTTTTTTTTTTTTTTTTTTTGGTTCATTAAAAACCGCAAGAACTTTCTTGTTTTCCTACTATTATGTTTTCAAAATTTATATCAAAAACATGATTGTCAGTAAGACAAATAACAGTATAGGGATTAAAATATTCTTTACTAATAAAAAATTATTTTTATATCATAAAAGTATGTAAATAAGTGTTTTGGCTTAGAATGGCAAATAGCCACGTAAGAGATTTATAAAGGTACTTTAAGGTTTCTTTTGACTTGTGATTAATTTTCCTTATATATTCATATTACAAAATCTTTCACCTAAAATTTTAAAACATATAGTGGATTTAATAATTTAATCATCAGTTTCTTACCTTAAGATATGTAAGGATAGTTTTGATTTGATGTTCAAACACCTCATCAAGCATCTTATCAGCTTCATCGAAAACAATGATCTTGACATGTTCCAAGTTTATTTGTTTGGAAACCAAAAAATCAATAAGGCGTCCGGGGGTGGCAATTATAAGTTCAGCACCTGTAAGAAAATAAATGACAATAAAATGCTTAAGACAGCAATTTTACAAATAATCAAATAAATAAACAGAAAACTGCGAAAAAAATTACCTTTCTCAATTTCTGACATCTGCGATTTTTTAGGCACCCCCCCATAGATAACTGTGTGACGAATCGATGAGTACCTAGTGAGGTCACCACAAACTGTTCCAATCTGGTCAGCAAGCTCTCTAGTCGGTGCTAGGACCACACCCTTAAGAAAGTCCAGATCATTATTAGAATTATTTATTATAAAAAATATCATTAAATATTTGATTTTATATTTTCAAGCAGTAATTTGTGAGAATAATAAATTTCACAAACGTAACTTGGGAAAAAAAAATACACAATATTTTTTAATTAAAATATTAAAGTAAAAAGTTTCCCTTTAAGAATTGTTCATACCTTTGGAAGATTTTATTAAAAATAATAAAATGAAAATATAAGATTTTCATTCATACATTAAAGTAAATACTTTTTGCAGAAAATTAACAATGAAAATATATATATAATGACTTTAAATGTCAATCAATAAAAAAAAATTAAGGTAATTTTAAACTAAAGGTTTCATTCAAATATTTAAATATTCTTTAAATTTATATTATTTGAAATATTGTAAACCAAAGGGAGAAAATTCAAAACTACTTTTTTTTAATAAATTCTACATTATATGGAAACTTAATGGCATTACCAAGTCTTTGAAAGTAGGTAAAATATCTCAATATAACAAAAAAATTCCATTTATATACTAATTATTGGGGTTTTATAGTGTATTATGCTTTTTTTAATGTGTTTTATGTGTTCAATTTATAAAAGAAAATTAGGATTTTGAGAAAAACTTATTTGTTTAGTAAGTTCTACTTGTCAGAGGACTGGTGGATTCTCAAGAGATTTGCTACATTTTGTAGAAATTTACACATGGGAAATTTCTTTTTTTCCACTGATTACAACTTTACTTGTCTTTAAAGAATAATAGTAATTGTTATCCATGAGTCCTTATAGGAAGGTTTTTAATAGATAGATATACCATACGGATTAGTCTTATAAATTTCATAAACACAGTTATCTTTCATGATGATCTGTGAAAATTCGGTATTGGCAGTAATATATTTGCATCTTTATTTTACTAAGCAATTGTGGAACTACCTTTTTATTGCAAGAACTCATAAGTAATGTTTGTACTATTTTTGGAAAATTTACTCACATGAATGTGTATAATTATTTCTATCTGTTGTATTTTGGTTCTTAGCTGTTGAAATACAAATGTTATTTAGTTAATTTAATACACTAGTAAATTTATGCAAACAACTAAGTTTAACCTGAAATACAACATGCATACGCAAAAAGATTAGAGTTGTCCATAGACACACCTAGACAGTACTGAATTTATGTTATATACGTGAGATTATTATTTTATCTATTGCTACAGAGTTCATATTATTTATTATATTTTTTTTAGATAAGAAGTCTGAATTGTGAAACATTCAGGTCCAGTTAAATAGATTGTGATTAGTAAAATATAGCATTATTGTTAAAAAAAGAATCGTAACTTGAAGGATTAAAATGTAAAATGGAATATGTTTATTAAATAACAATTTTGAGATAATTTATGAATATAACTAAGAATTTTGATTTCTTGTTAATCATTTAGTATTGCAATATGCTTCATAAAATAACACAATAAGAACCCTAGGTGTTTTAGAAATGTCTACTGAATTTACTATTTAGATTTACTAATTTAGAATGTCTACTGCATGATCCTCTTTCACGTTGCTTGCTACCAAATACACTGCCTGACATAGGAAATGCAACATCATAAAATATTGGATAGAATGTGATAAAAATTGATACACAGACAGAGCATGCATATATAAATAAGTGATGTTATTTAGAAAAAGATAAATTTATACATTGACGAAATATGCAGAAAATCAGTAAGTAGTATGGCCGCCTCTCGCGGAGATGCAAGCAGACACTCTGCAAGGTCGAGAGTCATTTAACGTGTGGATGGTGTCCTGGGGGATAGAAGCCCATATGATTTGAACCATTCTCCACAGTTCGTCCTCCGATGGGGGCTGGGGCATAACAGACAAACGACGTCCAATCCCGTCCCAGATATGCTCTATCGGGGAAAGATCAGAAGACATCGCAGCCAAGGAAGCAACTGGATATTCTACAAGGTTTGTCTGCTGACTGTGTCGTGTGCGATGTTGCGTTATTCTGCTGGAAAATACTATCTTGCAGCTGCTGAAGGTAAGGTTACACAACATGTTGCAACACCTCATCAACGTACCGTCGTGACGTCAGTGTGCTTGTGATGCATACTAGGGGTGATCTGGGATCGTAGCTGGTTGCACCCCAAACCATTATTCCACGTTGGCGAGCGGTGTGCCGTTCAACAATAGTGATTCTATCTCCCCGACGCCTCCAGTCTCTCACCCTGTGAGTCAAACAGAACGAAGACTCATCGCTGAACACCACATTCTGCCATTCAGTCGTTCAAGTGGCTCGTTGACGACACTATCGCAATCTCTCCCTACGGTGCCTTGGTGTTTGTTAAAGGCAGTCTTTGAAAAAGGCAGTATGTGTGCAAGCTACTTTCAGCCAATCGTCGTGCAACTGTTCTCGCAGATATTGGAGCATCCTGAACTGGCTGAACATAGCGTAGAATGTCAAGAGAAGTTGATTGTGGGGACGCCATAGCTGCCTTTCGGATGCGTCGATCCGTCCATTCTATTGTCCGTCTAGATGGACTTGGTCTTATGCGACTATTAGCATTTTGTTCATTCACCCATCTGATCGAAATTCTGTACACAGTTGATGCATCTAGGCGGGTTTCAGCAGCGATACGACAGTAGGACCAACCAGACGTACGTAAGCCTACAATTCGATCTCTCACAAAACCGTCCGTTTGCCGGAACTGTCTTCGATGTCGTGGTCCAGTCATCACTTCATCTACACGTGTCTTCTGCAGCTTTGAAATTCCCGAAATACTGGATTTCCTAAGCGGTAAAGAGATAAGACTGTTGGCTTGTCCGTCGTTTCTGTTCTTTTTATCTGACGCGATTATCACATGACCAACTTGCATTTTACATTATTTGCATATTTATGCGACCAAAACTTCATGGTGTTGCATTTTCTATGTCAGGCAATGTATAAACGCATCCCATGAGGTTGATTTGGTTTGTCGCTCGACAATTACTTCAGGCATATGTGTTATTTCGATTGATATAAATGCTTTTATAATCCCATAGTTTTACCCACACTGTTAAAAAAATGGAAGAAATACAGTAAAAATCACTGTTATTTAAATAGCTATAACAGGAACATTGAAGATTACAGTAAATTTTACTGTAAAATTCAGAGAGAGAAAATCGCTTGTCACTGCGCATGCGCCTCAAATTGGTGGCATTATCGTTTGCTTTTATTCTAAAACAACGCCATTATTTATTTTCATTTGCATTCGTTTCCGTTAAATTATAAATGTTGCTTGTGTTTAGAATTTTGAAAGGTTTGCATATCCCTCGTAACTGAATCGCCAAATATAAGGTAAAGTACAATTTTCTTATTATTTATTATACAAACTATTAGTTTACTTTTATTGATATAAATTCGTATAAATTTGATTGAATATTTCAGAAAATTCTAAGCTCAATTTATACAAAGGAGTTTGAATAAAGTGTCAATATATTTTTACTAGTTTATTAAAATTAAGAATGTTTTGTACTAGTTTGTTAATATAGCTGATTGATATTTTAATCATGAAAACTTCTTAGAAATTATAATAATATTTTATTTAAGCGTTTTGATTGTTATAAGAGTTACTTGATTATCGAATTTCATTTTCTAAAGAAATAGAATTATATGTTTTATATTTTTTTATAATTCTTTTATTAAATATGTTAAATTTCTAGAATAAAAAACTATAGAATAAAGAACTATAATTAAGAAACAGAAGTACATGAGTGAAAGCTTTCTAATTTGTTTTTGCCTAATTTATTTAAAATATGTTGTGCTCAACATTTTTTCTAATACTATTGTATACGTATGGTAATTTAGTATTATAGTAAACATAGTGCACATTAAACGTTACCTTATAACATAGTTACAATTTTTTTAAAAGTTAAAACATTTTAAATATGTAGATGTTTTGGAAGATTAAAAAATTACAAAGGAGGATTTGTAAAGAAAGTTTAATAGAAAAGTCGCATAATAACTATTAATAGTAGGACTATGCTGGCTAAAGTCTTTTGATGTCAACTCCAGACACATTTGAAAACTGGAATAGGTGTTAAATTTTTGCAAGCAAATCTGCTGTATGTCTAATTTCTATTTTTTGTATTTCAGGTGCTTATTCAACATTAACCCCTGTCGAGGGACCAAATCCAAAAAATCTGTCAAAGATGGTGTTCAAGCACGCGTATTATCTCTTTTAAATAATTTATCTAATTTTGAATGATTATGATTAAAATGTAGGATAAATAAACAAAAAAAGTTCTTTGCTATAGTTTGTGTGTTGTCAATTATTAAATAGAAACTCTTTATTTCCACAGAATTTTTATTTGCTTTTATTATTACGGAAAACAGTTTAAAGGAAAAAAAATCTAAATAATATCAAAAAGTTAACTTTTATTGTCAGTACAGTATAATTGAAATACCATATTGTTAACTAATTGCCCTTCGTATTTTTAGTAAAAAGGAATTTTTTGAAGGTTTTATTCTATACTTAGTCTATAAAATGGTAGGTAAATCAAATATTGATTTTATGTTTAGTTTTATATTTTATTCAATATAACTATTCTTTCTTTATTTCTTAAAAATCCGTTATAAAAATTTTTACATTTAAAATCCTACATTTAAAATTATGACTTTGGGGTAAAAAGTCTAAATAACTAATCATCGTGTATAGTATTGAAAGTTAAATAATTAATGACAGAATGTTCTGAAAAATGATATCTTCTGCAATGTAACATTTATATTCTTTATGCTACATATATTGAATTACAAATTGCTTCATATTCAATCATTAATATTTGTTAAATTACTTAGCACATAATAAGAAAGTTGGTTATTGTGAATTTTATGCTCTCAGTTAAAACAAAAATATAACAATGATACGTTTCAATGAATTTCAATTCTACTAGAAATTCAATAAAATTGGTCAAAAAACAGAAAGAGATTTTGTATTTAAACATCAAATATCTTAACATTTAATAGAATATGAAAGAAATATCTGATATATTTCAATTGGAAATCATTTAAATAACAATCATAGTAAATAAACATTGTGTCTAGATTCATTATACATTTATCTTTAAATATTTATCAAATTGCTTATGCAAAAAATATTTGTAAAATGAAAAGTATATATTTTAAATTGTTTGATTCTAAAAAATAGTTAAATAAAAAAGGTTTTAAAAATAATTGTTATAATATAAATCTTTCTGCATCCATAATATATTATGAGTTTCAAGAGGATATTAATGCACTTACTTAATGAGAAAAGGGATGAATTAAATTTTCTTAATTGCATTTTCTTGTCATGAGAAAAATAATCTACACATTTCTTTCAAAAATTATCTTAACATAAAAATTAATTCCTAAGTAAAAGTTTCATGAGAACTAAAGCAAAGTGGAGGGGAGAATGAAAATAGAAAAAAAATTTTGAAAACCTGATGATAGCTGTAAATAGCAAAAGGTTTAAAATAGGTTCTGGAAAGGTTGAAGTAAAATGCATAGTAAAAATTACATAAAAAATGCTGTAAAAATTACAGCAAAAAGTGCTGTAAAAATTACAGCAAAAAGTACTGTAAAAATTACAGCAAAAAATGCTGTAAAAATTACAGCAAAAAGGGCTGTAAAAATTACAGTTAAATATGCTGAAAATTTTTTACGGATATGCTGTAAATTTACAGTAGATTATACTGGCGCCCAAATTGCCAGCACTTTTTGCTGTAAAATAACAGTGTTTTCTTTTAGAGTGTGCACTGAGCTTGCAAGAAAATGTGTGTTATGAATTTTAGTACATATAAAAAAGTTCTTAGGATAACATTAATTTCTGAAGATTGACAGACTAATTAAATAATTTTCTAGTAAACTAAACCATCTTTTTTCTTCTTTGTATAATGAATCTGCAATCCTGATACTAATGACAGTATAAGAAACAAACACGTTTATAATTCCTTTTCCCTAATAAATAAACTTTTTTTGTGTTTAATCAAAAGTCTTTTTCTAAGACAATGAGCACCTGTTTTATTTGGATGAGCTTTAAATTATTTTCTCTGAGAGTTTCCCCTCACTGAATCTAGACATTTTAAATTATAGTTATTAGGGTTGGAAAACTAATTGAATCAATATTATAATTTTTTAACTGATAGACACAAAATATTTGACTTATTTTAGATTTTTTCTTTAGTTGAAAAAATAGTGCAGCAAAACTAAATTATAGTATCTAAGCAATTTTATGCTGAAATTTAATTGACAAACTTGAAATTTCGTTTCAAGGATCAGATTTGAAATTTTTGTTGCACAAAAAAACATTCAATAAAACCTAAAAACGATATTTTACGTTATAAAGTGCAACCCTTTTTCATTTTTTTTTTTTTTTTTGCAAACTGTAAGTTAAGAGATATTTAGCTTACAAAAAATTTAGGATGATACAATATTTTCATAAAAATAAATTCTAAAAGAATTTGCTTTTATAAGAAGGTAAACAGATAACTTTTAAATTCTATTATGAAAAATTTAAGTCGAGAATTTACAAATATTTTATACTTACAAGGATATGATTTCTCCTGTGTCTTTCCTCATAGATTCTCTGCACTACAGGTAATAAGTACTGAAAAAGTAAATAACAGTTATGTAAATAATAAAATTTATATTTCCGATAAAAAAAAGTGATGCATAAAAATTATACATAAGTATATAGAAAGTTAAATTTGATAATTTTGCGCTTAAAATTAAATATGGAAGGCAAATCATAAAATAAAAAAATAAGAAAAGAGATTATGCTGAATATAAATATTACACTAGCCCACTACTTCGATGATACTGATAACAAATCTTTCAACAAAAGTAAACTTTCCAGAACAAATGCTTTCACAAAGCATATTAAATTTCTATAGCAAAAGTTTCCAGAGGACTAGAAATTAGTCAATTAGCTAAAACAGATTAATATAGATGTATGTTTATTCACCTGTTGTATATAGATGCCTGTACCAGGTTATCAGAATAACTAACATACTTGGAGATGCCCAACCTGTCTAGTGGTTAGCAAACTTGACTAGGGATGGGGAGCACCTGGATTCGAATCCCGGCTTGGGTATGAATGTACTTTCTATATCTTTCCTATCTTTGTGTGTGAATGGTTGCCTTCTCTATAAACGGGTACCTATGGCATGTGTGTACTGAGGAAGTCAGACTCCACACCAAATACGGTTCAGTTGGAAAAGTAGGGCAGTGCACCCCATATTGCAAGCCGGGCTGGCACACGACAACAATAACATATTTGGAGGACATTTTGATTTACAAGTGTATAATTATGGTTTTCTCCTTACAATTATATCAGGCATGGGAGGGGATCAGTCGTGATATGGGGAACCACGTCATTGTTTTCTGCTGGCCCAATCATAACTCTAAAATATGCTGGGGAGAAGTATAGAAAAGTTTAGTTGACCAAGTTAATCTTATGATGCAAAACTGTGTTAACATTAAGCTGTAATATTTAAAAAATAATGAGTGGCCACTAGATGGCAGTAGTTAAGAAGTGATGTAAATAGATATGTATATGTAATTGAAAGAGAGAGAGTGTGTGTAAAGGAGCTCGCTCTGAAAGAGCTAGGTAAAAGATGTCTGTAAATAATCCTACATGTAAATAAATTTGTAAACATTTACTAAGTACTCTTTCCTTCCCCACCTAAGCTACTCGTCCTCCGACAAACAGTAACGGAATAACCTAATAAATCAGAAGAGGGATAACTCGCGATGCTTCGGAATTCAAGTAGGCAAATTCTAATTGTTTCGTTTTGAAATGTGTATTAACGTATTTAGTAACGTATTCTAAAGTAGTGAATGAGATTTAAGAATTATGTGTATAAATATAAAATATTTTCTTAATTTCATTTGCAAAAAGTAATTTCATTTTTAAAGAAACAATTAGTTTCGTTTTAGGCGAAGTAGAAATAATAATTTCGTTATTTTGATAAAATATTTTGTATGGCTTTTTGGGGGGAGGCTAAAAAAGTAGATTTAATAGAATTAGCAATAGAATTAGGACTCTCGGTACCTAATGATGCTAAAATAATTTATTTAAAACGTATTATAACGGAATCAAAGACGTATGATGAAGAGTTTAGTAAAAGTTTATGTAGGATTATTGAAGATCGAATTGAATCAGAAATAGCCGCCAAAACGTTGGTCAACCGTGAGTATGAACTTGAACGTTGACGTATCGAAAATAGAGTCCAATATGCAAATTTTTCGGATTTGAGTAACAACGATGAAAGTAAAAACGTTCATACAGATTTTCGAAAGTTAATGCACGAATATAAAGTTAAAGATGGGAATATAAATTTTTATTCAGTTTTATTTGAACGGCAGGCACGACGTATTGGGTTCAGTGAAGAATATTGGGTGTCACAATTATTGGGACTGCTCCCTTATGAAATTACGCAACTAATAGCGCGTGAAAACGAAGATAATGCAAATAATTATAAGTATGTAAAATCATTATTGCTTAAGAGATACAAATTAAGTGCTGATAAGTTTAGATTTAAATTTTTAAACCATGTTAAAAATCCAGAAAGTACATGGAAGTATTATTCATTTGAATTACAAAATTATTTTGAGGAATGGATAACGGGACTCGAGATTTCAGATTTTAATAATTTAAAAAACTTTATTATTACTGAACAATTAAAGAAACAAGTAAATTCAACAACTCGGGAACATTTTGTGGACGAATGGCCTAAAATTAATACCCCAGATCAATTAGCAGATAAATTGGATAATTATGATATTATTCGATCTATTAACAATTATAAATTACGAAATTCGTCGAATTATAATTATCGTAATGAAAAATTTCAGGTAGAAAAGAAATCATTTCCGTTTAGTGAAAATAAAAGTATTCATCGAAAAAAGTTAGTCAGTTCGGGTATTCGAAATGAGAAAGGGGACTCTAAATGTTTTAATTGTAATGATTATGGTCATATATCTCGTAAATGTCCGGCGCCAATGACTTCTGCTTACTGTAAGAAATGTAAAAAGCATGGTCATTCTCAGCGAACGTGTAAATATGAAACCGATGAAGAGCGCGAGGGGAATAATTTATCCATTAGTCAAAACAATTCACATTCAAGTGCATCGTTGACGCCTATGAACTACTTAAAAGATGCTTATATTTATGGGAATAAGGTGATTGCGTAAATTGATACAGGAAGTAGTTGTTGCCTTTTAAAAGAAAGTATCGCAATAAAAATGAATCGGAATATGACACAAGATAGCAGTAAATTATTCGGTTTTGGAAATCAAAATAATCCAGTGACTAAAGCTCGTGGAAAAGATGTAGTAAATATTCGTATAGATCAGGGGTGGCCAAACTTTTGGGATCCGTGGTCTACTCGACATTTAAAAAATCGACGACGGTCTACCTATGACAGAGTTAAATTAACGTGACGTACATGTTTGTATATTTATATTCGGTAGCAAGAAAAAATAATAAATTATCTAATTTTTCTAAAAAAAAACTTAATATTAATATTTACAAAATAAAAATTAACTGACGAAAATAATCAAATATTCATACATCAAAAATTGACCATCCTATTCACTGAGTTTAGTTGAAATTGGCACTGTGTATCTGCGACAAGTTTATCATATTGTGGCTAGTACGAGCTTATTACAATGCGTAAACACGAAATTAAATCTGTTAAACGTGACCGATGTTTGGTTTTTATGGCGTTCATGGTTGAAAAAGCAAATCCACAAAGATATGACGATCCAAAATATGATTACAAATAAAAAGCAATTTGTAAATATTTGGAAACGTTTCCATAGAAATTAATTTCCAAAAATGAGTATCGCTAGATATGCTCTGGATTTAAGAAATATATCGCATCTTAATTAAATAATTTCTTTCTCGACCGTGACTGATATGGTATCTATTAAATGTCTTATTTTTTCCAGATACTCCATCAATGTTGACATTTTCATTTAACTAAAATATCAGAAAATTGAGTATATCTTCCAACCTAATTAATTTAACGAATCTTCTTTCAAATCCTTCAAACAAAATATATAAGTGTTCGACGAAATCTTTGAAGTCTCGGTTTGGATTATGGATGCACTCTTCCTCAATGTTTATGAAGTTTCTCAATTCATGTTTTCTTAACTGAGACGCATACCTTTCTATAGTTTCCATGAAAGTTTTAATCTTGCTCATCATGTCTGTTAAACATTTATTCTTTCCTTATAGATTTAGGTTTAAGTCGTTAAGTTTTGCAGTGATATCGTAGAAAAAAGCTAGTTTCATGAGCCATTTCCTATCTTCCAATTTTGTAATATGATATTCTTTCATTTGTGGATTTTTTTTTTTATTTCTGGTAACAGAATACGAAATCTATTTAAAAACGCACCATGGCATTTCTATTTATAAGTAGGTTAGCAAATATAAAATTAGTATAATTTCTAAACTTTTGTTAAATTTGATGGTTAAAAAATCGTAAGAATGTCTACTGAAGAATTGTTAAAATTCGTAAGAATGTTTATTTTTATTTTGTGATATTTTGAAATTTTAGTATGTATTATTTTTAGTTTATAATTGTCTACTAGTATTGTTTGTATTAATCAGGAGATTAATTGGTCAGTCTGGCCAAATGTTAACATTAAGCTGTAATATTTAAAAAATAATGAGTCGCTACTAGATGGCAGTAGTTAAGAAGTGATGTAAATAGATATGTATATGTAATTGAAAGAGAGAGAGTGTGTGTAAAGGAGCTCGCTATGAAAGAGCTAGGTAAAAGATGTCTGTAAATAATCCTACATGTATATAAATTTGTAAGCATTTACTAAGTACTCCTTCCTTCCCCACCTAAGCTACTCATCCTCCGACAAACAGTAACGGAATAACCTAATAAATCAGAAGAGGGATAACTCGCGATGCTTTGGAATTAAGGTAAGCGAATTTTAATTGTTTCGTTTTGAAATGTGTATTAACGTATTTAGTAACGTATTCTAAAGAAGTGAACAAGATTTAAGAACTATGTGCGTAAATATAAAATATTTTCTGCACGAGATGGACTTTTCCCAGAAGATAATGCTTCTATTCAAGTAGTGAAACTTTTCCATTTGTGATTTGATTAATACTAGAAAGAAATGAAACATTTAGTTTGCGTCCCATTTAGTTCTCCGACCTCAATTAATCGAACTATAGTTCTTGTAGAGGGTTCAATCCGGAATCCTTCCACAGGCATCTCTCCTGGAACGCTTATGATATCCCGTAAAAGAATACCTCATTCTGAACACCATTCAATATTAATGATTTGATTCCCAGATGAATTTAAGCTGTATTACAAGTCAAAGGCTGCTCTACATCATATTAGTAAAGGACTTACAAACCTCTTGAGTATTTTCCTTATCTTGGTAAACACCCAATATTATATATATTTAATTATCTATAAATATTATAT
>JAPDSC010025244.1:20444-40916 GCA_026290005.1 Latrodectus geometricus
TATATATGTATGTATGTATGTTAGGCACTTTTTTAAACTAATATACCAAATATTAGGACATAGATCAAGATTTTATAATTTAAATCAATACAGTATTTACGCAGATATAGCTGTTCTTCCGAAAATTATGGCTTATACCAAACTATTTCTCTCATGAAGTTAAATGAAAACAACATATTATGGGTATTTAAATATTCATGCTCTTTTGTCAAAGTAATGATTCAACAAAATGATAACATACCAAGTATTTTGGTGTAGCTATTTAAATTTCATACATTCATTGCTCAGAGTAAATATTTTAAAAATACAAATCAATTACAGAAATGCATGCAAACGCATAATTTATTCCTTTTACACTTTGAACAAATGTAATTCTAACTTAAATTATTTAGCAAATGGTTTTTAAAATATAGATCTTACCATGAACTGGAATATTCCTAAATTTCGATATGGGTCTGCGAACATCATAACCATACACAAATATATTTTTCTTTCTGAGCTCCTTTATTTCTTCCTGAAAATTATAAGAGTAATCCTATGAGAAATTGACACATATTTTATAAATATAGTTCTTGAAATAATAAATCCTAAATTCAAAGTATGTGTATTAGTTTCGTGGTATCTCATTAAAATTATATAGTAGTAACTAATATCTACAAAGAATTTACTGTAAAGAATTTACAAGTATAAAAATAATAATTTATTTGAATATTTCAGTGTATTATTCTGGCAGAGACCCATAACTGACAACACCATTTAAATCTTCTCTTGCAAGCACATTCCGAAACAAAAAAAATAGAAATCCATAAGCATCCATTTGTAATAATGTAAAAAATAAATCTTGTTATGGTTTATTTTGCAGTTGATTGGAATACATTTTACACCAGAGAACTACTTCAAACTGGATCCATGTTCTAAACTGTATTTACATGTAACCACACCCGAGATACCAGTTGATTCCTCTAAGAGTAGAGCAGAAAAATCAGGCCATTTAATCTTCCTCGTGTCAGCTAATCATGTTTCAACTGATATCAATTTAACAGAAATTAATAAATTTTAACAGTTGATAACATTTTTTGAATCTTAAAAAAATTTTTTTAAAAAAACTTTATTGGTAAATTTAGCCTGAGTGAAATACATAACAGATTTATTACCTGAAATACCTTAAGAGCTAAAGGGTAACATAAGCAAATGAACTCTGGGTGAATTTATGAACAGTTAGTATTATTACACAGGTAAAATGTAAGTATTTACTCGATCAAAACTATTCCTTTACATGAATTTTAAAATGATTTATTGCTACTTCCCTAAAAAATATTTTCTGTTGATTTTTAAAATTTTCCCACCTTGCACAGGAAAAACTGTAGAAAACGAAATTTTTTTCAGTAGGTTTATAATAGAATTCGACAACTTAGGGCAAAATTCTTAGTGAGGGGTTTGCAGCTCAATGGTCAATCTTTTCACACGAAGGCTAATCACATCGAAAGTAACAAATTAAATTGGACTCCAATCCACTAAAAACACCCCAAACCAAGGTGAGATTTGAACTAACGAACCGTTGATTCAAAAGCCAAAGCACTACCCATCTGATTGCAAATTCAGCTAAAGTGACGGAACTATGCAATGAGAGAAATTTAGGGTATACACAAAATAAAAAGTACTTTTGTTTTGACGCTCTAGAGTGAACAACCTAATAATAATCGAGACTAGCAGTTTTTCCCTGAAATTGCCAATACAAAATTGCTTCATTTATTATATTAGAATATAATATTGTTTTCATTCAAATTTTGACTCCTTGTAACGGATAACTTTAAAAAATAACTTAGGCACACAGTACCGAAATTTGGGCTGTCAATCGAATTCTTCTCTCCAAACAGCATTCTCACTTTGAAGTAGAATAGCTCTTTCTGAATCTTCTCTTGCTTTCAATGAAAATATTGACTATTTAATAACTAAGATTTTTTCTCCTTGTCATATGTATATAGTTTGTAACTAAAATCATATGGTAAATCAGGGCTTCTCGGTAGCAACCACAATTTTTGTCGGGAGCCTGAAAAAACTTCGCCAAATTCCTACACTATGATTTATTCTTACGCTTCATTTATCTTATTTATTTATTATTTTATCTTCAAATTGTTTGGAATAATTTCCTGGTCTATTTTTGTTGTTAAGTGTTTTGTGTATTTCTATATTTTTTTTTTCAATTGTACGAAAGAACTAAAGCTTAGTATCTTGTTAGGTAGGAATCCTTTTGGCAATAAATAACTCTGTTCGCACCCTTTAATATTACAAGAATTAATTAATTTGTTGTACAATAATAGCAATAGAGTTACATAATAAGCTTTCAGAATGCAGCGCTAAGGACTACAGAATTTCTATTATTTTATATCATTGCCTTTGAGGAACTAATGAGAAACTAATTTTTTTCTTCATTTTTCTAACAAAAAAAAGTTTGCATATTTCCCGATTTCCAAATACATGATTTTGGAGATGATAATTATATCTCTTTATAAATTAACTATTTTTTTTTATCAAACATTATCAGTCAATGGCTGCAACTGGCTACCGCAACCTTTCTAAATCTTAAGACATTTTTCTGTATTATTTATGTTGTAACCCAATTTTGTATTTTTTGCTATTTCTTTTAATTTACTGCACAAATTCTTTACTTGGTAAATGATTTTTAAACTCTATTTTCCACTTTAAAATAATCGTAAGGTCTAGAATCTAATATTTTTTATATACATTGCTGTCGCCCTCACCCAACATGGTGGCATATTTTAAGCCGTGCATATTTATACTTTGACAAAAACCTTCAACTGTTATATCAGCTTCTGTTTTATTGTAGAAATGAAGTTGCACAGCTTGAATTTAAATTTAAATTCAGATTTAAAACTTTTTTCCTCTGCATTTAAAATTATGTCTTCCAAGGAACATTCAAAATATCAATGCTCTGATAGTTTTTGCACAATTCCTGTGTGTAGAATGATAAATCTACAATCTGATAAAATTGAATCAAATGTTAGAGTTCCATTAATATGAAGAGAATCACACATTCATTTTAAAATTCTAAAACTGTTGAAGATTTTGGGAAATAGTTTGGATAAGTTTTTTATTATATGTCACATTCTTGGGGCAACATGGTGATTTGTAATTTACTTATTACTATAGACATGATTGAAAGAAAGTTAGTAGTTCCATTACACTATTTCTACATTAGCATGACAAGGAACATGTTTAATTGATTCTCACTTTCCGTAGAAACAGCTTAGCAACAGTCAAATAATAATACCTAAGTTAATACTTTGTTACAACATTCTGGCAAGAAGAAAAGTAATAATTACATTCCTCATCTTTATTTTTGTTCAGGTTTTAGCACATGGAATAAAAAAAAATTAATAAAACAGAATAAATTGTATTCAAAAATTTATTTCATAGAACACAACGAAAATTTCCACATCTAAACTTTCACGTTACACGTAAAAATATATCCCTCTTATTTATTATGCTCATTATAACAGTTTTAAATTAAAGCACTTCATCTTAGACACTCTGCATTATCTTTAGTTAGATGTTTTATAACGCCCAATTCTCTTAAATAATGTTTACTCATTCTTTTGATATTTTATAATTTTCATTCTTTTCTTGCCAAAAGTAATGACATTTGCATTGTGCTTGACAACAACTGCCTGAAGTAAATCTCGAGTGCATTAAATATTTCCCCTAAGCATACTTTCAGCTTTTGGATTTGTATCATTGGATTTGTATTGCATTGTTAGTAACCCTTGTTATTAAAATGCTTTTATGTTTTTCCACTGAAATTTTATAACTTATATACAAATTTTATAATATGCATTTCATTGTATTATTTTCCTATAATATTTAATACAATGGTAGTTTTGTTTCAAAATCTTAATAAATAATATAACTGAACAAGGTAACCACAGAACAGTTTATAATATTTGAATCTTAAAATCTGTTTAAATGAAAAAAGTAAAGTGGAGGTTAAAGTAACTGTAAGAACTACTTTTCCAATGCTAAAAGGCATGAATCAAACCTGCATTATTTACAGATGTCTCTTCTGTTTTATATAAACCTGGTTGAGTGAGTAAAACTAAATCTCCTTTCTGGATTCGGATGCTGTCCTCTACGACATTGTAAAACAGCAGGAATCGTATGTGGATAAGTTTTTCCCAGAAAATTTCCCCATCCTAGATAACTGTAGTGCAAATGAAGAATCAGCCAAGTTCGGCGCTGAAAATTTTTTAGTTTCACGGGTGGCGTTGAGTGCAAAGCTGTGAGTGTGATTATAATTAAAATTCGTATCGAAATATTCATTATTTTTAGCTTAAAATAAATAAAAATGTTTTTTCTGTACAAAAAAATAGGAGATATCTCTAAACCAAATTTTATGCATCCTCAATGAAATTAAAATTGGATTGAAATGTATTCGAATCGAAAAATTTCGACATTTTAAAAATATTTGGAAAATTTTTAAACACTAAAAACTTTTCTAGAAGGGAAAGTAGTTCTTTGTTTGTAATTTGCAAAAGACCGAAGTTTCTTTTATGAAAATGACATTTGTGACACATCGTGCTCCATTGGATTAACATAGGATTCAATTTTCCCCAAGAGGTTATGAGGGAGAAATTTTTAGAACAAACTTCTCCCCAAGCGATTTCTGCTGTTTTATGATTTCGTAGAGGGATGTTTCCAAGTAGAGAAAGGAGAATTAGCTTTTCAAACTCAACGAGATGTGTATAAACAGAAGATACGTCTGTAATTCTTGTATGTTAGAATCTTGCTTATTAGCGTTGGAAAGTAACTATGATATGTACTTTTACCTTTACTTTTATTTTCATTTCAATAAATTTTAATATTGAAATATTATAAACTGTTATGTTGTTAACTTGTCAAATTATATTATTTACTACGATTTTGAACAAGACTATCAATGTGTTAAAAGCCAAAGGAAATTAATACAAAAAATATATATTTAATTATAAAATCAAAAATATAATAGTAAGAACGAAAGCATGTTTATCAGAGAATAACAATATATATATATATATATATATATATAATATGTTTTTACTTCTACAAGCATTTAGACATTTTTAATTCTAACTTACTTCATTGTAGAAAACATAAAAAATACTCAACAATAAGCTGAGGTACGACCAATATAAGATATCATTATAATATTGGATATTATAATAATATCTTATATTATTATAATATAACCAAAGTATAAGATATTATTATAATATTGGCGGGTTAGTAAATTTTTTATTTCACAATTTCTTATAATATATTATGTCTACTAAAAATACAAAACTTTAAATTTGAGGAATTGTATACATAGTTGAAAGAAGTTTGTTTTGTGTTGTAAAAGCTGAGTGAAAAAACATAAAAGCACTTCAATAACAAGACAATACAAACGTAAAAGCTGAAAGTGTTCTTAGAGGAATCATTTTATGTACATAAGATTTATCTGAGAAAGTTATTATGCCCAACTCAATGCCATTCCTTTTTACCACCTCGTAGACTCTGGGACGTTATACGTAAAGCAATAACATCTCAAAACAGATTTCTCATACAGCTGTACTAAGCCCTTCAACGACAAGATTCTGTTGAACAAACATGTATATTCATTTAGATGTTTTTTCTCATACGATGTTGAATGCTGTCTTTTCGAAAACTCAAATTTCTCGCTCATTCATTCTAACATTTTTACCATTTTAAATCTATATGTTTCTCTCTCGTTAACTAAGCTTTCTAACATTTGATTCAATTTTTATGCTATTTTAAACATGAAAAAAATGATCTGAGTCCCAAAGAAAACTTTACCTTTCCACTAAAAGGGAAACGAAAAATCGAAGGTAACATATAAGTCAGTTTCGGCATACATCTAGTTAAGTTATTTTTAAAAATTCTATCCGAAATCTTTATAAATGTTTTAAATAAAAGTTTCTTAATATTTATTTTGTTTTGCACTTATTTCAATGCAAATGCATCTTCTAATGCTGCTTCAAATCAAAAACTTCTTATCACTGGCAGATGTATAATAGATAGGTCGTTCTTTAGAAAGAAATCGCAAAAGCTATCAGAACACAGGTATTTTGGATATTCCTTTAAGTACATACTTTTAATTGTAGGGAAAAAAAGAGGCTTTAAATCTGGACTGAAATTTAAATGCGAGTTATGCAATTTCACCCCTTCATTTTGGATAGAAAACTCAACCGAATTAAAATTGATACCAGAAAATACAGCAACAGTTGCTTGAATTGTCGGAATAGGCTACAGATATCCAAGTCTTAAAGAACCGTTTCTTGAAAAATTTGCCTCATTTAGTTGCCATGCCAGACGGAATAATGGGCAAAGAGTGAATTGTTGAAATTAAATAGCCATAGATACATCACAATATCCACCCGAATGAATTTGTGAAAAATTCTGTAGTCAATTTTTGGAAAAAGAAAGAAAAAAAAATTATAAACAAAAATAATAAATTTTATTACCAAGTGCCAGAACAATTATATATTCGCGAACGGAACTTTTGTTGGTTTGCCATTTGTTCCCTGAAAAGCATTTAAACTGAATAAATTCTTAGAGATAGTTTAAGTTAAAAGATTTTTATTTTGAGTATCCATTGCCAGAAATAATAAGTTTGTGTCTTTATATAGATTTTGTCTGTATTTAGTTTACATTATTTTGCTTATAAAATAAGTTGCTTAAATATTTTTACAGTTTATTCATAGATTAATTTTTAATTTCTGATTTGCCTCATGTATACTTCTCACTATGTTTTAACTGAAGTTTTACATATGTTCATAAAATTTATTGTATTTGGAAATTTTATTTTTTAATTTTGGATGATTGTAAATAATGTTAAAAAAAATCATATTTCACTTGCATTACTGCAAGTTGTATTAGCATTTAATTATTTATTGAAAATGTGAAATTTATTTATATTTCTTACAGTTTTGCTAAACTTATTATTTATTTTAGTCTAATTTACCCATGTGTTTTTAAAATGTAAACTTAGAGTCATTCTAATTTTGTTTTTATCAAGCAAATGGAAAAGAAAATAATTGAAGAGCTTTAAAATCTATAACTGGAATTTGAATAACAGGTTCATTGAAAATTTAGTTCATTGAAAATTTAGTATTCAGATTTGAAACATATGCCGAAATACTTTTTAAATCTGTGTATACTGATTTTTTAAAAAATCTGTACATAGAAAATTCCCTTGATATTTAAGAATAAAGTTAGAGAGCTGGCATTTATTATGTGATAAGATAAATCTCTCTAAGATCTCTCTAAGAATAAATTTAATTATATAAATGATGATTACAATATAATTAATTATACTATGATGATTACAATATAATTAAGTAACAATATATTTTTTTTATGAAAATTTCACTTTTTTGTTTTGTTTAATTCTAACATTTTATAAGTGCTCATTGAATGATAATTACACAAAACAAACCTAGGCTCTTTTGATTAGTATAAATTTGTCCTTTTTAAAATTTAAAATGTAATCTTGCAGGAAAAAGATTCTGTTCAGTTTTCATTATAATTTTTAAAAGATCTATAACACAGATGTTAAAATTTTCCAAATTATTATGAAACATTGGTTTATCAAATAATTATATAATTCCCTCTTATGTAATTCTAATTCATAGAATATTTGACGAACTACATAGTAAAAAATGAATTATTTACATCACTATAATGGATCTGAAACAACTAGCTTTAGAAGGATAACTCATCACACTGGCCTTCTCTTCAACGTGTGTTAGCTAATCTGACTAGGATCTATTCCGTACCAGTACAAACACCCATACCTAAGGCAGAGTTCGAAGCCATGAACCGAAGGCAAGAGCACTAACCCACCTCCAGACAAATATATTATGCCCTTTGTTGGACATACTGTGGACCGTAATTGTGCCCTATGATGGCCAGTGCAGTTCTACAACTGAGAGAGGATGGCTTTTACAGAATGCATTAATAATTTCATTTTAGTGTTAAATAGTTAAAAACTTTTACAAACTTACTTGCGTCATATAAGGACTATCATCGTTTCTATGTTCGTCTCGAGGACTTTTTTCTTCCTCGGGTTTCAGAATTTTCTCTTCTGAAGAAACCAATGATCTGGAAAAAAATAACGGCAATACGTAACATTAACAAGTCGATGATAATTATGAGAATGAGAACTACTTTGAAATCGAATATTTCTTCAAAACTAAATAATCACTGCTTTATGATACAAAACATTTTAATAAAACATTCGCTTCTATTTCGTGTTAAATTTAAATAAAGTATGTAGCATAATCAAATATATAAAAAAATAACTATTTTTTTATGCTGTCCAATGAAACTCATTATTTTTCTTATTTAAAAATGAGGAAAAAAAAGAGTTTATCAAATTATAATTTATGTTCCAATTTAAAATTCATTGTAAAAATAAATCTGTAATCATTAATTAAATAAATTATATAAGGAATTATTAAAAACAAGATATTTTTAAATCCATTTTCATATTAATAGTGAAAAATTGTAGTTTTAAGGCTATCAGAAAGGAACTAGAAAAGAAACGATGACATTAATATAAACTTTTCTGTGCATTACAAAAAATTGTGTCCCCAACACAAATAATTGTTAATATTCGATCAGCAAAGTTAACTCGTAAAAAGATATCGTATGCAATAAAGGATAAAATGAATTATGGTAATCGATTTAATGGCTTATAAAAGTATCCTGAACGAGCTATAAAATCATCCTTTGTTCATAAAAACTTTAAATTTATTTAACTATTTATCACACATGAAAATATTAACACGTAAAGAAGTCGGAAAAATATACCCTAAATTTAAAATCTCAATACATTATTTATTTCTATTTAAAGAGGAAAGTGTTTGAGGAATGCAGTCAATCAATAATTAGTAAATCTGAAGTTGCCATAAAAACCAATCACTTACAAGGTATGGTCTGTATATGATCTCTTTCTCTTGCTTGCAGATGTTTTGCTTGAATGAGTGAATACAAAAATATACAAATAGAATTAAAAAGCTGCATATAATCGTGGATATTGAGTATATTTGCTATTAATTATTTCTTATTTATGCAGTTGTCTTTTATAAACATTTTATGACGTAACAGCATCTAAGGAAATTTTGATAAGTATCAGACCTGAATTTGACAGTTTCTGATCCGTAGATCAGTGGAAACGCGTTCTTTGAAGCGACGAATCACGGTTCACCCTTTACCGTTCGGATGGCAGGATGGGTCTGGCGTCAGTCTGGAGAACGTCTCCTGCCAGAATGCATTGTGCCAACAATCAAGTTCGGAGGAGGTTGAATTCTGCTTTGGGGGTTTCTCTCCTGGTATAGACTAGGATCCTTGGTCCCCATTCATGGTAAGCTCAACGCCGATGCACTGAGAAGCAACTGAATGCAACTGCCGAAGCACTGTAGCACTATTTTGTATGAAAATGTGCTTCCTACGTTGTGGCAGTTTTATGGGTTGGACCCATGTTACCATGTCAGGACTACAATGCCTGTTGTCATGTTTCGAGGTTAACCAACGCTTGGTATGATGCCAATGGAGTTCTCATCGAATGGGCTGGAATTCCAAGAGCCCAGATCTGAACGATATCAAGAACTTCTGGGACGAGTTAAATCACCGAATTAAAGGGTGCACTATCCGTCCAAAATCGCTGAAGGAACTTATATGTCTACTCCAAGCAATACCACTAGAGTGGAAAACAATACCACTAGCTATAATACAAAGACTTGTGGAAAGTATGCCCCGGAAGGGTTCACGCTGTAATTGCCTTTCGTGGAAGCTCTAACAACTATTGATTTTGAATAAAGTTAGTTTTTCTTTTCTATTACAAGTGTCCAGATACTTATTGGTTGACAGTGTACATTATCAAAGGCCTAAATGCTGAGAAAAATTCCAGGAAATGATAACATCACTGAAGAAGTAATTTAAAATGACTGCCTAATTTTATTATTCATAGAATAATTAAAATTTATTATTATAATTTTAATTATTCTAAGTGTGTAAAATTCAGCAGTGGACAGAGAAAAAAATGTCGCAGTAAATTTATTTCAAACACAAAAGAAAATGCTACACTAGCTTTAAAAACTACAGACCAGTAAGTAATATCAACTTATCTGGGAAGGAATATAGAAAAAACAATTTATACAAAAATATCAATTTTTCAGGATTTATACCTAACTCATATCAAAATTATATGTGTTTCCTTTATTTTACAAAATATAGGTACACATTTTAAAATTTGTAAATATCATACATGGAGAACATTAAATTCACGTTTCTACTTTTTTGCAATGCTAAAATTACCTCCTGCATTTGAATACGCTGTCCTCATTAGAGATTCGTTACAATTTGCCGATATCCGAAAGGACAAAAAAAAATTAATTTTTCCCCACACATTAACAAGGACGTTAGCTCAAAAGAGATTTCTATAGATGCAAGAATAAAAGCGCTTTTACAAGCCCTGGCACTTTGTTAAACACTTTTAAAAAAGGGTACAACAATAACATTTTATCTTCAAATGGTAACCGCATCAATATTTTGAATAACTAAATGAAGAAGGAATAATATGAAAATTTGGTTGAAAATATGGGAAAAAAAAATTAAATGACTATTTAAGTGGTGTCTTTCTTAAAAAATGAAATTAGGAGGAAGAACAAAGCCGTCAAAATATTCAAATTTTAATATGTACCACCACCATATGAAAATCTCAGATAAGTTGATAAGTTATCTTTATTTCATAATTGATAAAAAGTTTACTTAGATATTTGATAAAAAGTATATAAGATTATTGATAAAAAGATTACTTAAATTAGAAAAATTGAAAATAATATTATTACTGAAAAACCATAATGTGTGTACTTTCTTTGGAAAGAAATTCAATGTTAACACTTAAGAACAAAATCCTAACATGCAACTCATATTTAACAAAAATAACATAGATAAAATATATTGAGCACTAATGTGAACAGGTGCATGTGATTTCAAAATTAAATTTTCAGAGACCCACTAATTCTAATAACTCTTGCTAATATTTTTTGCAGTATTCTCCTTTAATAAAAATTAAGTAAAATTTAAAGGTTTCTCAGTTTATAAAAAAGAGATATAGGGTTTCTTTATATAGAGTCAATAGAACTTTAAGACACTAACTCTCTACTGATATAAAATTAATTGAAAAAAAACAACGTATATGAATTAAAACACTGCTAGAATCTTTGCAAAAGAACTACCTTCAACCTATAATCACGATTTAGTTTAAGTTGAAAAATGTTTATCTTGATCTTTCATCAATTTTTTATTTTTCAGGCAAAAATTTTTTTTTTCAAAATTCAAGGCATTTTCTAATTTACTGTGGTGTAGTTAATCGTGATGCCAAAGAACAATATTAAAGATGAAAAAGCAAAATTAATTACAGCAAAAAATCCAGAAAAGGAAATAGATAAATTAAAAGCAAAACTGATATGAATAAAATTACAAATCAGATTTTTATTAACAAATTCAATGTACGAGAGTTAAATAAATAATTATGACACATTATAGGTAGCTGAATAAAAACAAAGAGAAAATAAAAATAAAAAATTACAAATAAGGACACACAAATCTAAATATTTCCATATTTTGCTTGACATAGAATAATTACAATGCACATTTTTAAATAGAAAAAATAACATTAATAATGTTCCATGATTATTTACATATTACAAAGGAAATAGAATTATTAGAAGGACTCATAACCAAATGGCATAATAACCTACATATGCCAGTTAAACATGTAATTTTATTTTACAGATCAAAACTGCTGCGTATTCAAGACCATATACAATTTTTCAATATTGAAAAAATATATGAATACATAAAGAATTTATCACATGAAAATCTTCAACAACAAAAATTTAATGAAATTATACTACATTTTTGTAAACTAAATTATTTATAACTTAATTATTTCAAAATGTAGATAACTTACTCATATTCTCCTTCAGATTTTTGCTCGTAGCTTTGACTAAAGAATCTGTCATACCTTCCTCCATGCATTCTACTAGATCCTTCTTCGCAAGATATATTATCTGAAAACCTAAATATACATTAAGAATAGTTAAAATAAATAATAACCCTTTATATATAACAAGTTAAGGAAAGAAAATTGTTTACTCGAAATAAAAATTTGTACATTTTATTATTATTAATTAAGGTATGAAAAAGAACACTTTTTGATTAAACAATTAATTGTAAGAGTTCAATATTAATGATTAAAAAGCAATATTAGTGATTTCAAATCATCCGGAAATGCAATACATAAACTAAAATCAGAACATTAATAATTTAAATTTCAAATCAGATTTTTATTGACAAATTAAATGTGTAAGGTTTATATAAGTAATTATAACACAGTAATGGTAGCTGAATAAACACGAAGACAAAATTAAAATAAAAAATTACAAATCAGGATACACAAATCTGAAAATTTCCAAATTTTACTTGACATTGAATAAATACAAAGCACATTCTTAAAAAGAAAAAAAAACAAAATATAAATTTATTTAATATTTATACCTAATTAATAAAAAATGGGTAATTAAGTAAGATTTTTCTCACAGGTTAATTAAATCCTATGAATTATAAATTTCTTTACACCAAATAAAACTAGTATATCTACAGGTTCAGTCATACAAAATATCTCAAAAGCCTTAGATAAATAGTGGCATAAGAAATAATTTGTATTCAGATAACACTTAACAAATTTAATTTATTGTTGTCATGATAATTTCATATTTAAAAAATATATCTTTTAAGAATTTCTAAATTTACTTGTATAACAAAAAAATAAGGATTTAGGAGTCCTAGGAGTCAGAGCAATGGGGTAAAATCTGTATTTTTTTATATATTTCACTTAAAATGATATAAAAAAAAGAAGCAACACTCAACAACTTTACTAATGACACAAGGATAGTAGCACTAGTAAAACCCTCCTTGGGTTAGGTACAAGGGAGTTCTTTGGTGTTAACTTAACTTAACTTAACAAGGATAGTAGCTAAATTTGAACAACCAGAAAAAGGAATATATAAATTAGAAATCTGAATATGCAAAGCAGATCCATACTGAAAGCTTTGGAAAAATTAACTTCTTGTTGAACAATAACAATTAATAATTTTTAAAAAAAGAAAAAATTAATAAACATTATATGCAGCTTTTAGAAGTTATATATTGCTAAAAACATGAAATATTTGCGATCACATATAAACATATCTTTATTTTAATAAAACATAATATGAAAAATATTGTGAAATAAAACACTATATTTCATTAAAGAAGGAACTTGAAATCATATGTGCAGTTAAAATTCTAATATACACAATTTTAACTTATTATTTTCCAGTTTGGTGGATAAACATAACTAACAGTAATTTTTCTAAATTCGTATCATCTGAAGGCAAAATTCTATTATGGTCTTGTTAACTGATTATTTACTTATTATAAAGAAATATTAGAAGGACTTATCACAAGATGACATCATAACCTACATATGAGATTAAATATGGAATTTTATTATACAGATCAAAATTTTAGCATATTCACCAGGATAATCAATTTTTTAATACGAAAAATATCTATTGGTATATAAAGAATTTATCACGTGCGAAACTTTAATATGAAAAATGTTAAGAAAATATATTACATTTTTATGAATCAAATTATTATACCTTAATTATTTCAAAATGTAGGTAACTTACTCGTATTTTTTCGACGCTTCTGGCTCAATGCTTCTGCTCATGCTTCCGTAATACAGATTTCCCTCGATGATACTAGTTTTTTCTTCGCTATCCATAATATCAGAAGTACTAAAAAATTCATAAATTCATTAAGAATAGTTTAAATAAACTATCACCCTTTAAATATAAAGAGTTAAAAAAACAAGATTTTTTTACTCTAAATAAAAATTTGAGCATTTACTTATATTTCTTTTATTTAATTAGGACTGAAAAAGAAAAGTTTTTGATTAAACATTTAAATGTATGAGTTCAATATTAATGATGAAAAAGCAATAATAATAACATAAAAACATCCGGAAAATGCAATAAATAAAATAAAAGCAGAATAGAAATAAATTAAATATCAAATTAGATTTCTATTGACAAATTAAATGTACAAGATTTACATAAGTAATTATAACACAATGATAGTTGCTGAATAAACACAAAGAGAAAATTAAAACAAAAAATTACAATTCAGGATGCACAAATTTGAAAATTTCCAAATTTTACTTGACATAGAATAATTACAATGCACATTTTTAAAAATAAAAAATAACAAAGTATAATTTTATTTAAGATTTATACCTAATTAATAAAAAGTATGCATTAAAGTAAGATTTTTATCAATGGTAAATTAATTAATTATAAATAATACATTTTTTACACAAAATAAAAACTGTGGCATATGTATACACTCCGTCATACACAACATTTCAAAACCCTTAGACATATATTGGCATTACGAATAATTTGTATTCAGACAATAATTAACAGTTTTTAAGATATTATTGTCATGATAATTTAAAATTTAAAATGTATATCATTTAAGATTCTTGAAATTTACATGTAGCTCCAGAAATAAGCTAAAAGGTGTCCTATGAGTCAGAGCAATTGTACCAAATCTGTATATTTTTTGCATTTCTTTTAAAATGATATGAAAAAAAAGAAGCAACAATATTATTGATAACGCAGTAAAGTAGCTAAATTTTAACAATCAGAAAAAGGAATATATAAATTAGAAATCTGAATATGCAAAGCAGATCCATATTGAAAGCTTTGGAAAAATTAACTTATTGTTGAACAATAACAATGCATAGTTTTTAAAAAAGGAAAAATTAATAAACATTATATACAGAGTTTAGAAGTTACATATGAAATATTTGCGATCACTTTAAACATACTTTTATTTGAATAAAACATAATATTAAAAATACTGAGAAATGAAACACTTAATTTCATTAAAGAAGGAACTTGAAAACATATGTGTATTTAAAAATTTAATATACATAATTTTAACTTATTGTTTCCCAGCTTGGTGAATAAACATAACTAACAGCAATTTTTCTAAATTCGTATCATCTGAAGGCAATATTCTATTATCGTCTTGTTTAATAATTATTTACTTATTATAATGGAAATAGAAATATTAGAAGCACTTATAACCAACGATACGTTATCATAACCTACATATGCAGTTAAATATGGAATTTTATTTTTCAGATGAAAACTGCAGCGTATTCAAGACGATATTCAATTTTTCAATACTGAAAAAATATATTGCTATTTAAAGAATTTATCACGTAAGAAACTTTAATATGAAAAATGTTAAGAAAATATATAACATTTTTATAAATCAAATTATTGTAACTTAATTATTTCAAAATATAGGTAACTTACTCGAATTGTTTCGGACGTTCTGGCTCGTTGCTTCTGCTCAGGCTTCCATAATACGTATTTCGCCCGATGATACTAGTTTTTTCTTCGCTAGCCATAATATCAGAAGTACTAAAAAATTCATTAAGAATAGTTTAAATAAACTATCACCCTTTAAATATAACAAGTTAAAAAAACAAAATTTTTTTACAAAATTTTATAAAATTGTAAATTTTTTTACAATTTTTATTTAAAAATTTGTGTATTTACTTATATTTCTTTTATTTAATCAGGAGTGAAAAAGAACACTTTTTGATTAAACATTTAAATGTGAGAGTTCAATATTAATGATAAAAAAGCAATATTAGTTACATCAAAACATCCGTAAAATGCAATTGATAAATTAACAGCAGAATAGAAACAAATTAAATTTCTAATCAGATTTTTATTGGCAAATTAAATGTACAAGATATATTATAACACAGTAATGGTAGCTGAATAAAATCAAAGAAAAAATAAGAATAAAAAATTACAAATTATAAAACATAAATCTGAAAATTTCCAAATTTTACTTGACATAGAATAATTATAATGCACATTTCTTAAAAAAAAAATAAAATTTAAGTTTGTTTATGATTTATACCTAATTAATAAAAAGTATGTATTAAGTAAGATTTTTCTCAAGGGTAAATTAATTAATTATAAATAATAAATTTTTTACACAAAATAAAATCTGTAGCATATCTATAGACGCAGTAATACCCAACGTTTCAAAAGCTTTAGATAAATATTGGCATCACTAATAATTTGAATTCTGACAATAATCAACAGTTTTTAAGATATTATTGTCATGATAATTTTATATTTAAAATGCATATCACTTAAGAATCTTGAAATTTACTTTTACCACCAGAAATAAGCTAATAGGTGTCTATGAATCAGAGCAATGGGGCCAAATCTGTATTTTTTATGTATTTCACTTAAAATGATATGAAAAAAGAAGCAACAAATATACTGATGACACAGTGATAGTAGCTAAATTTGAACAACCAGTAAAAGTAATATATAAACAAGAAATATGAATATGCAAAGCAGATTCATATTGAAAGCTTTGGAAAAATTAACTTATTGTTGAACAATAACAATTCATAATTTGTAAAAAAGAAAAAATTAATAAATATTATATACAGCTTTTAGAAGTTACATATTGCTAAAAATTTTAAATATTTGCGGTCACATATAAACACATTTTTATTTGTAAACATAATATTAAAAATATTGAGAAATGATACACTCAATTTCATTAACGAAGGAGCTTGAAATCGTCTATGCATTTAAAAATCTTATATACACTATTTTAACTTATTATTCTCTTTCTTGGTGGATAAACATAACTAACAGTAATTTTTCTAAATTTGTATCATCTAAAGGCAAAATTCTATTTTCGTCTTGTTCAAAGATTACTTACTTATTATAAAGGAAATAGAAAATTTTTTAGGACTTATAACCAGGTGATATCATAACCTACAAATGCAGTTAAATATGGAATTTTATTTTATAGATCAAAACTGCAGCGTATTCAAGACGATATTCAATTTTTCAATACTGAGAAATTATATTGTTATATAAAGAAATTATCACGTGAAAAACTTTTATATGAAAAATGTTAAGAAAATATATTACATTTTTATAAATCAAATTATTATAATTTAATTATTTCTAAACGTAGGTTACTTACTCGTAAGTTTTCGGACGTTCTCGCTCTTGGCATCTACTTTGATTTCTAAAATAACTTCTTCCCTGGATCCTACTAGATTTTTCTTCTCGAGACATATTATCGGAAAACCTAAAAATACATTAAGAATAGTTGGAATAACCTATCACCGTTTATATATAACATGTTAAGAAAACAAAATATTTTTGCTCTAAATAAAAATTTGTGCATTTACTTATATTTCTTTTATTTAATCAGGAATGAAAAAGAACACTTTTTGATTAAAAATTTAAATGTATAGATTTAATATTAATGATGAAAAAGCAATATTAGTTACATCAAAACATCCTATAAATGCAATAGATAAATTAAAAGCAGAACGGAAATTAAATTACAAATTAGATTTTTATTAAAAAATTATGTGGACAAGATTTAAATAAGTAATTATCCAATAGAGTAATGTTAGCTGAACAAACGCAAATAGAAAATAAAAATAAAAAATTACAAATTAGGATACACAAATCTGAAAATTTCCAAATTTTACTTGACATAAAATAATTACAAATCACATTTTTAAAAAGAAAAAAATATATTCATATAAATTTATTTAAGATTTATACCTAATTAATAAAAAGTATGCATTTAAGTAAGGTTTTTCTCAATTATTAACTAAATCCTATAAATTATAAATCTTTTTACGCAAAATAAAATCTGTAGCACATTTACAGCTTCAGTCATAACCAACGTGTCAAAAGCCTTACATAAATATTGGCATAACGAATAATTTGTATTCAGATTACACTTAAGAGCTTTTAATATATTGTTGTCATGATAATTTCATATTTAAAAAATATATCTTTTAAGAATTTTGAAATTTACTTGTACCACTATAAATAATGGAATTAGGTATCCTATGAGGCAGAGCAATGTGGTAATATCTGTATATTTTACGTATTTCACTTAAAATGGTATGAAAAAGAAGCAACAATCAACAATTATACTGATGATACAGTGATAGTAACTAAATTTGAACAACCAGAAAAATGACTATATAAATTAGAAATCTTAATATGCAAAGCAGATCCATGGTGAAAACTTGAAATCATCTATGCATTTAAAAATCTAATATACAAAATATTATTATTTTCCTTCTGGCTGGATAAACATAGCTAACAGCAATTTTTCTAAATTTGCAACATCTAAGGGCAAAATTTTATTATAGTCTTGCTCAATGATTATTTACTTATTATAAAAGAAATGGAAATTTTAGAAGCATTAAAACCACATGACAACATATCCTACATATATGTAAGTTAAGTAATTTTTTTTCTAAAGGTGGGCACCATTGATGAAGTAATTAACATTATCTTATTCGCCGCAGCAAGGCCGGAAACTGCTACTCCTTTAATCGTTACCCGGTGGCCACCTGTGAACCAAGTCATGGAGCTACAAGTAGCATCGTCCACGCAACACCACCACAAACCCGTTTATAGGGCGAGCAACATTCATCCATCATCTGAGGAAAGGACAAGAAACACACAGAGAGAGAGAGAGAGAAAGTTTATCCATTCCCGAGCCAGGATTCGGACCCAGGTCCTCCCCATCCGTAGTTAGTTGCGCTAACCACTGGACAGGTTGGAAGGCTATAAGTTAAATATGGAATTTTATTATACAGATCAAAACTACAGCGTATTCAAGACTATATTAAATTTTTCAATACTGAAAAAATATATTGATAAATAAAGAATTTATCACGTGAAAAACTTTAAAATGAAATGATAAAAAAAATATATTACATTTTTATAAATCAAATTATTTATAACTTAAATATTTCAAAATGTAGGTAACTTACTCATATTTTCTCAAACGTTCTGGCTCATGTCTTCTGTCATATCTTCGTCCATGGATTCTACTAGATTCTTCTTGTTTAGCCATATTATCTGAAAACCTAAAAATACATTAAGAATATCGTTAACATAAATAATAACCCTTTAAATATAACAAGTTTAGGAAACAAAATTTTTTACTCCGAATAAAAATTTGTGCATTTATTTAGATTTCTAGGAATTTAGATTTTTAGGAATAAAAAAGAAGACTTTTTGATTAAACATTTAATTGTAAGAAATCAATATAATTGATTTAAAAGCAATATTAGTTCCATCAAATCATCTGGAAATGCAATAGATAAACTAAAAGCAGAACAATGATAATTTAAATTTCAAATCAGATTTTCATTAATAAATTAAATGTAAAAGATTTAAAAATAAATAATTATAACACAGTTGTGGTAGCTGAATAAACACAAACAGAAAGTAAAAATAAAAAATTACAAATTAGGATACACAAATCTGAAAATTTCCAAATTTTTTTTTGACATTGAATAATTACAAAGTTTATTTTTAAAAAGATGAAATCACAGAATTTAAATTTATTTAAGATTTATACCTAATTAATAAAAAGTGCGCATTTAAGTGATATTTTTCTCAATGGTTAATTAATTCCTATGAATAATAAATTTTTTTACAAAGATAAAATCACAGAATATAAATTTATTTAAGATTTATACCTAATTAATAAAAGTGTGCATTTAAGTGAGATTTTTCTCAATGGTTAATTAATTCCAATGAATAATAAATTTTTTTACACACACAAAAAAATAAAAAAATAAAAAAACTTTAGAACATCCCAACGTGTCAAAAGCCTTAGATAAATATTGGCATAAGCAATAAATTGTATTCAGAAAATAATGAACAGATTTAAAAATATTATTGTCATGATAATTTCATATTAAAAATATATCTTTTAAGAATCTTGAAATTCACTTGTAGCAGAAGAACTAAGCAAATAGGTATCCTATGAGTCAGATCAATGTTGCAAAATGTGAATATGCAAAGCAGATCCGTGGGGGAAAGCTTTGGAAAAATCAACTTATTGTTGAACAATAACAATTAATAGTGTTCAAAACAGAAAAAATTAATACACATTATATGCAGCATTTAGAAAGTACTTATTACTAAAAATATGAAATATTTAAGATCACATATCAACATATTTTTATTTGAATAAAACATGTTCTTAAAAATAATCAAAAATGGAACTATCAGTTTTGATAAAGAAGGAACTTGAAATCATCTATGCATTTAAAAATCTTACATACAATATTTTAACTAATTAGTTTCCTGCTTGGTGGATAACAGCAGCATAACTAACAGATATTTTTCTGAATTCGTAACATCTGAAGGCAAAATTCTATAATCGTCTTGTTCAATGATTTTTTACGTATTA
>JAPDSC010025245.1:8500-78429 GCA_026290005.1 Latrodectus geometricus
AAAGAAAGAAAAACAGAGCTTTTGTCAAGATGAAAAGATTTTTAGATGTTGATAATCAGGAGTTAACTATACTTTATAAATTTCAATATCTATTATATTTAACTTTTTTTTTAATTATATCTCTGTTTCCTTTGCAAAATCTCATAAGAAATCTGGTTTTTTATTTATGAAGATGTTATTATTTATTATTCATGGTTAATATTAATGGATTAAAAATATTTTTTTATTTTTCTCGATTTGTTCATTCATTTATTTTCTAATTTAACCATCTGCTGCCATTTTTTGTCTGCAAAATGTTTTTTAAAAAATAGACATTTAAAAATCCAGACTCACAAATTCCTGATTATAAAACCACAATATGTATCTTGCACATCATTTAATATTTATATCATCATATTTTACATTTAGGGCTCAAAGTTCTTCGGCTGATAGTAGGTCAGCTGAAGTTCAACGTAGTCGAAACAAAAGACATAAGAAAAAGAAAGATCTACCTAGGAGTGAGGTAATGTAAATTGTATATGGCATTTATATAATTTGCCTTATCTTTTAATTTTATTAAATATATCCTTTTTTGTAGAAGCACAAGAGTGATCGTGGAATTCCTACACCTCCCCATCTTAGTAGTCCAAATCGTACTGCTTTAATGCCTGTCATTCCATCCAAGAAAATGAAACCTCGAGAAGACCCAAGTGGTATGAAATCTCGTCATAGAGTGAAAGAACCATCTCCAATTCTTCTTCCTCGTAATTCAGGGGGAAGTTCTCAGCCTGTCAAGTTATTGGGTAACGCACGTTATATTGGAGAAGAGCGATCTGTTGAACGAAGTCGCATGGAAGAGCGAGGAAAAGCCTATATGCGGAAAGAAGATAATATTCCTCTTCAAAAACCACGTACTGACAGCCGAGAAAGTACTCTTAAAAGGAGAATTTCTCCTCGCAAAGAAACTCATAAAAGCTCATTATCTCCTCATAAGGAAAGATATGATGCTGAAGGATTACCCATGATTCCTCGAAAATATTATTCCAATGAGAAAGATAAAAGTGACCGCCGGAGATTATCTGTTTCCCCAGTTAGATCAGATAGGCGTAAACCTGTCAGTGAGATGGAGAAAAAGCGAGATATCCGAGACTTTTCTCCTAGAGAGCATGATCCACGGAGGGACAATCAGTATAGAGGTAATGAAGCACATAGTTATGATAAAAGAGGTAATGAACCTAAAGTTAAACGCCTTATTTCTCCCGATGGGAAGAAAAATAGGGATGACAGAAGCCGTGACTATATTCCCAAGGATCGAGGTCCTGATTATGATTCAAATTCATGGCAAGGTGATCATGTAAGTTTCATTTTGGTTAACACTTTTTTCTTGTCATGGCTAGTTTAGAATAATAGAATTGTAATTGCAATTTAAGCAGTATCAAAATATTCTCTGCTACTGTAATATTAATTCAAGGAAGTTTACTCCCATTTTTTACGTTCTAGGAGATGTTTATTATTATTATTATTAATTTAGAAACTGAAGCACATATTTAAAGCTAAATATGAATCATACATTAATGTTAAATATCAAACAACTAAGAATGTCTCTTGAAAATTCTTTTCTTATTTTTCTTAAAAAGGTGCCAGTAGTGAAATGACATTCAATGTATTCTTGTTGCATACCTTTTAATAAACTGAATTGCAATGAATACATGGATACATTGCTTTTTATACTCAAAAGAAAATTATCCGTTTTTTTAATATTGTTAAATAATTGAATAAAAAAATATTAGATATTTAAGTGCCATTCTTTATTATTATTTTTTTATCCTAATAAATAAAATTCTATGTTGTTAAATTTAAAATATACTGTATTAAAAATGTATAATAATGTAATATAGATTCATTTAAAATTTTACATTATTATCTAATTAAAAAAGGCAGATTTTTGCTTTAAATAAAATTGTGTCAACATAAATAAATATATTACTTGGTAACATTTCATTTTAAAATATTGTATATATAGGTAACTGTTTATTCATAAATACCATCGTCATTCACGATGAAACAGCCCAAGGCTTCTCACCTAAACATTTCCAGCCAACTCACTTGGCAGAAAATCTCCTTTGCTATTTAGTTTTGATAACTAAATAAACTTTCCCCATCTATCCTTCAAAGTTTGAATTTTCCTTTATTCTTTGTGTTACTGGGTCCAGCTGAGAAAATTTCTTTCAGTATGTAGCTGTTATTCATACATATAAAATGCCCAATCTAATGGGGGCGGCTTATTTTAATGTAATGAATAACATCTAGCTCTTGAAACACTTTTTAATTCAGTATTTTGTCTTCAATCTTGACATTATTTTCTTGAATCCTTTCAAATGCATTTATCTCCAAATGTTTTATGCATAAATACATTCTATATTATTGTAATTGATGTATTGCTTTAAATACAATCTGTGCTAATTATTTCCTCTTAATTTGAAATAGTGATTTCCTTTCTGTTTTCTGTACCTTTTGATTTGAAAAAATAATTAAAGTATGTTATTTCACTGAAAATATTGAAAAACTATTCAGCTATTGATTCAAATGTGCATTTTTCTATTATACACTTTTACACATATCTAGGACTTGTATAGACTAAAGTTTGTATTTTTTTTACAGAGAAAAGCTAGTTCTTCAACTGGACGTCGTACTCCTGAATCTCGTGGCCGACAAGAAATGCGATCTCAACCGCCACTATCTCGAAATGATCGCTCTCGGGAAAGAGACCAAGATCGAAAAAAGAGGAAAGATAGGGAATTATCTATGAGATCTATGGATGATCCTGAAAGATCCAGGTTGTCATCTCCTCGAAGGTTTGAATTTTCCTAGTTTTTTAATGCGGTGAACCTACTTTTTGTTTTAAAAAAGTCTCTTATTTTGAAATGCGTTTTCCATGAATCCTTCAAATTTTTATAATAGATCACAGTCACCCATTCATGGACATCACAGTGTGCGAGAAATTGAACCACTTGTTGAGCCAAGGGGTCGCATGTATGAGTCAGATGTTCCCCCTGGTGAGAGGGATTATGCATATGGTTATGATCCTATTCATGATCCTTACATCACTGACAGACTTCTTCCACCAGAATATGAAGCTGATGTTCTTAGAGGTCCTCCTCTATATCCACCAGATGTTTACTCTGAAAGTCGCTATCGAAGAGATGTAAAGGATCCAATTGATCGATATGGTGGCCGTGATGTTATGTCTCCTCGTGATATGCTACCTCACAGAGATATTATCAGTTTGACCAGCCGTAGTGAAGGTAATATATTTTTCTCTTTTTACAAGATATTTTTTTATGAATCTAATTTTACAAAATTTAATTATTTGTCAGTTATTACTTTTAATAATAAAAAAATTCTATTTTTAAACCTTATTTTCTCTCTATATTTCTGTTTAAAAAATATTAAATGTTTGGTATGATAATATAATGTATTTATTACCATAATTTTAATCAAGTTTAGAATTTAGAGTTTTAAACTAATGTTTTTAATCCTTATAAATTATTGGCCCATGATATGAAAGAACTGTAATTTTTATTGTAAAGACTCTCTCATGGCCATTGTTTAGACTTTATGTATCTGATAAATATTTAAAAGTTTGAACATTAATAAATAATTTTTATGAGTGAAAGATGTTGATTACAATTTAAAAGTGGCATTAATGGTATTTCCACTGCATTTATTTTTCAAAAAAATACTTTTCTGTGATCTCTTTTCTTAAATATGTTTATTCATTACCTTGTTGACTCAAATTTCTAAGTCTAATTAATTACATGTAAGAAAATTTGTTTAAATTTCCATAAATCTTTTATAACTTATATTTCCTTATATGTTAATTGTAGATCCACCTATAATATTATCATTATATATATTTTTATACTAATTTAATATTTTAGTTTAAATTAGATTTACTTGTAGTGGAATGTTTTACATTTTAATTAAAGGGAATTTAATATTTATTTATGTGATTATTTCTTATATGTGTATTTAATTGAAAAAGTAAGATACTATTGCAAATATGTAATGCTTTTATTCATTATATCTTAATCCATTAGATTATCTTGCTGATGTTCCGCTTGATGATCGGGTTTATGAAGAGAGATGGCCAAGAGGGGGGAGAGGACGAGAAGAGTGGGACCCATATGCACCTGTTCCTCCTGCTCCTTTGCCACCCCATGTTGCAGCAGGTGTGTTGTATTTTCTGCTTAAAAATATTATGAGTATTAGTTTTGAGATATTTATCCATTTTCACTTTAATATGTAAATTTTACATATTTTACTATTCTGATAAGGAAATTTCATTTTTATTAAATGCAACTACAGTAAACTTAATTGTTGTCTTAGAAAAAGTTTTTATTTGAGTGATTTAAAAATTATATTTTTTTTCTATTAAACTAATTAATTTTTTACTATCAGTTATAATTTTACTCTTAAACTGAAACTTTCCCATGTATATTCATAATTTTTGTGCACATTCATTTATTAAATTTAGAATTATTTCTTCCTTCTGATTTCAATTTTATTTACTATGCAGTTTACTTTCTAAATGAATATCCAATTTATTGAAGTAAATCATTTTAAGTAGTTTAAATCTTTCCTACTTGAGTAATTCAGATTCAATTCTCATAAAAGATAGATGTTAATTAATATTTTACTTCTTTCTTTTAAATATTAAATACAACTTTTAAAATCTTCAAAACAAATTGTTTATTGAAATAACAGACTATTACTTATTGCACAACGCAGACTGGTGTTGTACTAATATTTACTGTGATTTCTTGAAGAAGCTCTCCACTGTTTAAAAGTTAGGGAATGTTTTTACCAATATGGTGCTTATGTGCATTTTAAAATTGTTTTACTGTTATTTGTAACATGAATTAGAAATGTTTAGCAATTAGTAAATGCATTGCAAGTAATAGAAAAATACATCTACAAATGTTGTACAGCAAGATGTATGTAAATTGAACATTCTGATTTAGATAAAGATCTGCTGAATCTTGTTAATTTGGATAGTGAAGTATCAAATTTTGGAGGCATCATATGACATAAGTTTAATATAATTATTTTTTTAAAATAATATTTTAAATTTAATTTTTTTCATTTTAACTAATACTTATTATAACTTTAATTTTTAATTAATGTTATAATAATTACATAATTTGTAGCAATATTTTTTATAACATAGTATGACTATTATGCATATGGATTATTTTACTGAGTAAATATCAGTACTTTAATTATGCATCTTTTTTTTAACTAAAGCTGTGTATCATAAGACATGAGCCAAGAATTAATGAATAATGTTCATGTTGATGCCATTAATAATTTAAGTTAGTGCTGTGTTTCTGTGCAGTTTTAAACTATTTGCCTTAAGTATGGTTGTTATGCTAATGTTGCATATTGTAAATTTCCTTTTAACTTTTCAGAAATTTAGTTTTTGAATTGGATACTGTTATAATATATATAATTTATAAAAAGTAATGTTATTGTCACACAGATTTTATCTTTTAATAAATTGTGTATATCGTATTCACTCTTCTACTAAAATGTGTATTTTCACTCAGGCTCAACTCTATAATAATTCACTTAATTATAGAGTTGAGTCTGAGTGAAAAAAATTAGCATTGTTAAAATGATTGTTCTCTTCAACATATTAGTCAGTTTATTTGTGTCACTGAAAGCATAATAAAATTGTTTTTATAGCACATTAACTAAGTAATCATTTAATTTTTTTTTAATCTCATTGATTATAAAAAATATTTTTATGATGGTACTTTAGCTCTCGATGAAGATCGTTATGGCATGCCAAGGCGAAGACGAGGTACTCCTCCAGATTGGCAGCGTGGTCGTCTAGATGATAGAGATTCATCATCAAGTCTTGGACATCGGTAAAATGTCCTCATATTTGAAACAAGTTGTTTTATCACTAAAATGTTAAATATAATAACTATAGTTTTTTTTCATTGCTTTATTTTAGTTTAGTTTAAAATATTAATCTTTATTTATCTTTGAAGATACAAATTTCAGATTTTATTTTTATGCTTTAGTTTCAGAAGTTTTTTAAAAGTTTTAATGAAGATTGGGCCTAAAATAATCTTTATCTAGGAAAGTTTCCTTCATTTAATTTTTAAAATCTACTTGTTAACAATTCGTAGCATTTTAATGTTAGTAGGATAACTTAATTCAATATTAAATCTCATGACATACAACACAATTGTTGACTATGAAGGCAGATTTCCCTTTTTCCCCAAAATGATGCCTGTCTAAGTTATTGTTTTTTCCATGATTCTGCAGTCATGCTTTTTTTTTTTATCGTTTATTTTAAAGAATTATTTTAATTGTTAACCTTAAATCAACTGATGTTAACAGATTAAATTGTGCTAACTTTTCCAGCACTTTCCATAAATGTTGCTATGGAAATAGTCATCCATTGTGTTTTATAAGAGCGTCCCTTTTTGTCCTGTTAACAGACTTATGTGTTTAGAAAATTTTGGAAGTAAAATTTTTTATGCAAATTTTTTCTCTGAAATTATTAACCCTTTAAGCGTGCTTGACGAACTCACCTCGTCATCGGAGTGTTACGCCGTACCCGTGTTTGACGAGTCCTACTCGTCATCCAATTTTAAAGTCCGCATTTCAACGTGTTTGACGAAAATATCTCTTTATATCCTTATGTTTTCAAAAATTGTTTCTAGATGGCAATAGTAGTTCCGTAAAGTGAAATATAATTTCTTGGGGAGACTTTGGTGTGTTTGATTTTTGCATTCTGGTGAAAATGGCAAGCTGTAGCGGTGTTTCCAGCCGCTTTTCTGTGAAAAGACCGTTGCTAGCGAATAATTCTGATTCAGAAGATAACATTTTAGATAGAATAATCTAAAATGTTATCTTCTGAATCAGAATTATTCGCTAGCAACTCTAGATTTCGAAAGTGGATCGGATTCCGATGCAAGTAATGACAGTTATGAATCAGATGAGGATATGGATAAGAATGTGGATTCGGTGCACCAATGGTGTAAAGTTTCAAGTGCAACTCCAGCTCCACCACGTTTTCAATTTGATGGAAAGCCTGGAATAAATTTTCAGGTAAAAGGTATTGATAATTCCTTAGATTTTTTCCAACTATTCATAACTGAAGAATTGGTAGAAACTATAGTAGAGGAAACAAATATATATGCAGAACAATTTTTGCGAAAGAACAGAAGTGTACTGAAATTTAGATCCCGAGTGCATAAGTGGAAACCGGTAACTGTACCTGAAATATGGATTTATTTAGCTCTTCTTTTACTCCAGGGTATTGTTTTGAAGCCCGTGACAGCCTGGTATTGGTCAAAGAAGAAAATTTTGAGCACTCCTTTTTTTGCTGAAGTTATGTTAGAGCAAAGATTTTCTTTGATAAGCAAGTTTCTGCATTTTTCAAATAATGAAACTATGGATGAAGAATCTCATCCTTGCTGGACACTTCGAAAAATATGGCCTATTTACAGTTTCCTTTTGGAAAAATTTCGAACTCTGTATACTCCTGAGCGTGACATTAGCATCGATGAAAGCTTGATGTTACATAAAGGGAGGCTTTCTTGGAAACAATATATACCCTTGAAGAGAGCTAGATTTGGATTGAAATTCTATATGCTCTGAGAATCAGACACAGGTTACATATGGAATTACATTTTATATACTGGAAAGGGGATGATTCTAAGCCCAGACTTCAACAAGGAAAACCTTACATCGCAAATTGTTCTAAGTTTGATCCAACCTTTGCTCAACAAAGGATACTGCCTTACAGCCGATAATTTTTATATGTCACCAGATCTTTGTGATAAACTTATATCATTCAAAACTGACTCGTACGGGACAGTTCGAGTGAACTGAAAAGATGTTCCAAAAGAAATGCAATCATCAAAACTTAGAAAGGGTGACATTATTGCTTTTCAACGCGGAAAACTAATTGCAATGAAATGGAAAGATAAAAAAGATGTTCATTTATTGAGTACAATCCACAATATTGAAATGAGTAAAGTTTCTTGTAATAGAAATGATGTTGAAAAGCCAAAGGTTGTAATCGATTACAATTTATCAATGGGAGGTGTGGACAGAGCGGACCAAAATTTATCCTATTATGAGACAGTACAGAAAAGAATGAAAGTATACTACAAAAAAATTTTCAGGCATATGCTTGATCAATGTCTTTTCAATTCATCGATTCTACAGAGCAAGGTAACTAACAAAAATATAAAACTGTTGGATTTTCGAACTGCAGTCATTGAAGAAATATTACGTAAATATCAAGTGTCTACAGACATGATGGGAAGAAAAAGTGATGAAAATGATCCATTGCGTCTTACAGGAAGGCACTTTGCAGACTATATACCTGCCACACCCTGCAAACGAGAACCAAAAAGACGATGTGTTGTTTGCTATGCGTCTAATAAAAACGGTAAGAAGATTAGAAAAGAGTCCAGAATATGGTGTCCAGACTGTGAAGTTGCCCTCTGTAACATTCCATGTTTTAAAATTTACCATACCCAACGAAATTATTAGAAAATATATGTAAGTTTAATTGTATATTTATGTCTTTACTTAGTTATTACTTTCTTTTTTTAGATTTTATTTATTGTAACATTCGAGAGAATATATCTCCAATGCAGCGCGCCCGCTTACTCCTTCCTACTATCGCGAGAAACACTCCCCACTGCAGTGCACGCGCAGGAGCAAACGCTACACGCTTAAAGGGTTAAATATGATATCAAAAAAATTTTATTTATATACTTTATGTTTCAATAAAGGGAGTTGTTAATTATTTGAAAATTTATCATGAATCTAAAAATTGCTGAGTTCAGAATGATTTATTGAAATAAAATAAATTTTTTGTACTATTTCTTTTAATTTTCTTCTTGGGAATCAAGATAAAGCATCACTTAAGATTTTAAATCTATACAAAGCAGATTTCCATCATATCCATGTGGGAATAATTGCTCATACTATTGTATATGATTCCAGATTTTTTTCAATAAAAAACTGGTAAATTGTGATGTTGAAAGAATTCTATCATGTTTAACATCTCTTAGCCTAGACATATAATACAGGATGTAAACAGGGTGATCCTAAAAGCAATTGATACTCAGAACAAATTACCCAGATTTTTATCAGGATAACATGATTTTTTCTTAGACTTAAATGATACAGTCATAAATGTATAATTTTAAATATTTTCCAATAAATTGATTTTTCAGCTTATATAAGTTTTTTCTTTTAATATTAGAAGCATTTATCGAATTTCAGTAAAGTTTTATATATTTGTATCTGATACAAAATTATAATTTAAGTTTTTCATAGATGCCTTATTAATATATGATTTTCATAGATGCCTTTTTGTAATTCAAAAGCATGAAACCAGCTATTTTTCTGAATTTCTTTTCCTCATTAATCTTTATTAGAAAAATAATACTCAAAAAAATATTGTTAAAAATTAAATTAATCATTTTTCTCATTGGTTCATAAGTATTAGAATTTAAATGTTTTAATAAATTTAATTAATAATAAAATTTTCTAGTTTAACCCTTTGACGCGCGCAACATTTTTTTTTTAAATTTTAAGCAAAATAACTCAAAAAATTTAATGTTATGATCCCACAGACAAATAATATATGAATTTAAAAAAATCTACATCTCCCCATTCATCTGTGGGTGGTGGTTGCAAGGCGCAACCAGCGCGCGTCTAGGACCTTGAAACTTACTGAGTTAGTAGGAGAAAAAAACTTACCTTGTTTCGTGCGCGCTTTCAATAAATGATGATTATTGCAAACTTCTTAGATTATTTGTATTTAAAATGCAGTATATCACATTTTTTACAATATTTTACAAAGTAAAAAGTAGGAAAAATGAAAAATTAAGCATTTATATAATTTTGTTGCTATGAAAACACGTCGATACTAAATTTAGAATCCTCATTTAGCACATTTAGCAGGTACAGTTTTTTTAAAATGTTAATTAGAAAAAAGTTATTTCTTGTGAAACTGTTCAAAACATATTTTATCTTTTTGATACATGCATAAACCAACATTGCAAGTTTCACACATGTATCTTGTTCTATGAGGTTTATCCTTTGTGCTACAAAATGCGCACCGCCGTGGTTTGCACTGATTCTGGATTTGAAGGAAGTTCTTCAAATAAAGCCAATGCCTCAGCTACTCCTAGCCCTTTGCGAGGCATTTTCAATTTGAGCAGTAGAAAAAAATATTTATACACAGTTAAAATATATTGCTATTAATTATTTTAAATTTAAATAAAACTTTTACGTAAATACTATTTTCGATAAAAAATATATATATTTACATTGAATTTAAAACACATAAAATACAACTAAATAAAAATTTTTAACCTGAGAGGAAACGCAACATTCAAAGCAAAGAAAAATCTGGAGCTGAAAAGTCTTTCTGAAACAGAAATAGCGAAAGCACGTGTTCACTGGGGATATAAAGTGTACATGTTGTTTACAAGTAAAATGACCCTATGTTTCAAATCCCCCTCTCCCACATTCCTAAACACTATGTTTCCCACACGTAATAAATACTCCGTCCTTTGACAGCCAGTGAGCGTCGGCCATATTTACATAGTCTGCTCTTCACGTAAGTCATGTGTTCTAGCTGCGCGGTGGTTGCACGGTGCAACCACCAGGAATTTCCCTCAAAAAGGAAAGTTTTTTTACGTATCTAGTTCAAATTACTGCTGCATTTATATTGTTTATGACAGACATGACGATATAGGAAGAAAAAATTTCTGATATTTATCATTATTTATATTTAAAAAGTAGGTTAATTTGTGTTGTTAAAAATGAACATTAAATAACGCCATAATCGAAGGATTCTGAAATGAAATTGTTTGGTGATGCCATCTGCTAGTGTTAATTGAAAGTAAAAGATAATAAATCTATAAAATTTAAGTGAAAAATCGTGAAAAGGAATCAAGAAAAAAATTTGAAAATTGGTGGTTTCACGGCGCGACCACCACGCGTTAAAGGGTTAATAATTGAATAATGTTAGTTAAAAAATATATGCATGTCATATGAATTTCAAACTTTTTCTTGTTTCTCTATAATTTTATAATTAATATTCTTCTGAAATGTCATTATAGCATTCCAAATAATACTTTAATTAATTTAAATGTGTTATTTAGAGGACACAATATTAAAGTATGTCTTGATTTATATCAGTAGCTTTATAGAATATTTACTAAGGAAAATGATTTTTAAGCTAAATTTTTATTATTTTGTTTTGATCTACTTTATTTATAATTCACATTTTTAGACACATTTTTTTCAGTAATATAATATTTCTTTATTATTTATTAAATGCAGACCACCAGGGCGTAGTCAAATGTCTATGAGGGAAGGACGGTCAAGATCTCCACCTAAAGGGCCAGGGTCAAATAGAGGATCATGGAATGAGCGTGGAGGACGTCATGACAACAGAAACAGTGATAATCGACTGCATGATGATTCACAAAAGGTGAATTTCATTTACAAGTCACTTTTCTTAACTTTTTTAATATTTTATAAATTTTGGGAACATAGTAAAATCATAATCATTGTCTTAAAACCATTATGTGTTCAAACTTAGTTTTTAAGAATTTTTGTAATTTTATTTATTTTACATGTGAAAAATAATTGTGCAATGTGCAAAATTATTAAGTAACAGATTTTCAAAGATTAATTGCATATGCTAATACCCACTAGTTTTGACTAAATAGCTTTTTTATGCTAATGTTTCCATTCATTTCACATCACACTATTAAGCAAATTACATTCTTTGATACTTTATTTTAGATGCTGTTTCTAATTTAAAAAAGCTCTTGTGTGAAATCAGTATTTACTTATAACTCTAGAGCCAATTTTATTTCAATTTTAATAAATTCTGGTCTTTGTGTAAAAATGTTTCTCTCTCAAATATAAAAATTTTTAAAATAAATTTATCAAAGTTACGATATAATGTCATTAACTAATTAATTTTAAGGAAATTAACTAGTAAATAATACTGTTAAACTAGTAAAATTGCTGTTCATAAGTCTTGAACAGTTTAATGTTTTGTTTATTAGAGAATTTTGTTTTGAAATTTCCCAATAAACCTTGCATTACTTCTAAAAAACATCTTCACTAGACTTTAACTAAATGTTTGTTGAATAGAACACAATACTTTTTGTTTTAATGAGTTAATGCTTTGCTGTATTAGTCTTAAAATTGAATTTGCAATAACTACAAAGAATTCTTTACTGTAATATTAAATTGTTGATTTTGTATTTGTATATCCTAAATTGTGGATAAGTGATAAAGATTATCATTGTGTAATGAGCTTAGCTGTCAAAAGTTCTGTCTAAGAATTTAGCTAAACTTGGATTTTAATAATCAAAAATGTTAAATCTGAAAAAAAGCTTGAATTACAAAAATTTTACTGAATTTAAATAATGCGTAACATAATAAATTGTTTATTGTGAAATTTTATAAAACAATGATGAAATATTGTACTATCTAATGAATTGATTAAATTATATAAAATTAGTAACATCTTAGTTGGTTTTTTTTTTTTTTTTTTTTTTTTTTTAAGTCCATAAGAAATTTAAATTATTGTTAAATTTCTTTTGATAAAAATGACTCTTTTACGTGTCAAGTTTATTTAAATTTTTGCATTAAATATAAATATTTTGTTTTTTTAATTTGTGTGTTAAATTATCTTAGTAAAAGGAATTTCAATAACTTGTTTCATATTAAATTATTTTGGCATTTACTACAAATGGGAAAAGGTACTAAATTTTTTATATAATGGAATTCCTTTTAAAATTTATTTACATGATATAAATATCAGTGTCCTTTGCACATATTGCATGTTATTGTATATACCTTTGCATCACTGCAATTATATCTTATGGATTAATTATGGATTATTTGATTTTCCTATTAAATAGTTCAATTTTAGTAATTTTAGTTTTATTATTCCCTGAAACATGTCTAGAATTGTAACATTCAGTAGATCTTGCTGCTATTTTAAAATGTACTTGATTTAATTCAATAGGATTAAAAATTGAGGTTTCTTTTTCAATTGCTAAACATATTGTTAAAAACACTTCAAGCCTTAATGTTCATCAGGATTTAAGGAGTTGAAATTCCATAAAGAGGGGGTTGAGGGTAATCTAGTGTATTCCTGACTGGTTCTATCGCACAGCTGTAGCGAGTTTTCGGCTGAATGTTGGTCACAACTACTTATCAGTTCATTTATTTCATATAATTTACCTTCCAAGCCAACTTGTCTATTTTGGAATGAAGGAGTCATGGGCAGTGGCCCTCTAGAACAGTGTAAAATAATTAGAAGCATCTCAGAAAGTTATTTTTTTTAAGTGTCCGTCTTGATCTTGGGCAATGACATTTTCTTTTTTTTCTTCTTGTTTGTTTTTATCTATCTTGCCATTGGAAATAAATAAAAGAGTTCAGTAGAAAACATGGTGCATATTTTTTATACTAATATAATCTGACAGACCTCGAGATTTTTTAATCCAGTTTCATTGATGCATTTTTTATTGCTGAGTAGTAAACTGCGTTAAACTTTTCATTCCATTATTTAAATAGAGCTTAGATGAGAGGAAAGATAGAAATATTAGGAAAGATCGAGGTAAACGTAAAGATGATGCTTTAGAAGATAAAACACCACTTGTTCCTAAAGACAAAGGACCTACAAAAAGACCTCATTCTCCATCGCCTGTCAATAAAGATAAAAAAAAGAGAAAATCAGAAATTTCACCATTTGAATTATTAAAATATCATGGAGTAACTGAGAATCCAGATAAAGGTATTTATTTTCATTATTATTTTAACAATTGATAATTTACTTTTATTATGCATAATTAACTATATAAACAAATTTTTCTGAATAAAGCATTATTCTTTTTAATAAATAAATAAAGTCCTATCTGACATACAAAATTAGTTTTAAGATCTTTAATAAATTGCTATTAGGTGGATATAATTTTGTGTTAACATCCTGGTTTCATTTATTGATCGATGATTCAAATTTTGTAATGTTGGAAAGGAAGGACTATTTTTATTGTTATTAAAATTCATTAAAGAATTACTTTATAAAATAAATCTGACTTTTCAAATTAAAATAAGAAGTGTTGAAGTTTTAAAGTAACATATAAATATACTAAATTTGAAATTTGCTTATTAATGGAACTATTTTGTCTAGCAGTAAGAATACATGCAAATATTAATTTTGTTATTCATTACTTTTGGCTTGTAATTTTATAATAATATTTGATATTTTATTTTTGGAACTAACATTTTATATAAATTTTTGGCACTTTAAGCTTAATTTTTTTAAATTTTAATTTTGCTTTAAGCTTAAACTTTAAGTTTTATTTTTCATGACATAGTTTATGCCATGTCAAGAAAATGTTACAATTCACTGATCATCTACTAAGTAACTCCCCTATAAACATTTACCTTTTCTCCCCGTTTGTATGTCTCTTGTAGGCTTTATCTTGATTAGAAAATTTATTAATTAGTGAGAAATGTCACAAGTTTTGAATTATTTTAAATGAGAATTTTACATCATACTATTTTATCTGTGTAAAATAGGTAAGCACTTTACAATTTATAACATTTTCTTCTTTTTATTGACAAATATGATACTAATTCAAATTAATATCAAGAAATCAAACTGTCACTGTAAAAAAATCAAATACATATATATTTATTCAACAAAATATTTTTTTGTAGGACCAAAGAAAATTAAGGATGATATCAAATCTGATTCAAAACCTGTAGCAAATGCACGCAATCTAAAATCAGGTAATTTAAGTTGTAAGATGATATTGTCATAGTAAATTGAATTTATTTGTTGAGCAGCTTTTATATTTCAAAATCATTTAATTACTTCAGGTAAGCAAGAAAATGTTCCTCCTGCTGCCGAATCAACAACACCTCTTGAGAAAGAAGCTCCTGCAAAGAATGTAAATGATGTTAAATCTAAGAAGAGAGATGATAGAAAATCAAGAAAAAATGGTGACTGATTTCCTTACAATAAATTGATAGTTCAATATTTTATTACCAGGTTGATGCTATTAATTCATTTTATTGCCTCATATTGATTATTTTTATGATGGTAATGTAATATGGATTTGTATGCTTCAGAAAAAGATACAGAATTTATCAATATTTTATTGAAGTTTGTAAAAGCTCTTGCTTACATTTTTTCATAAACTTAATGGTTTGTGATGAAGAAGCTTAAACACTATATTAAATATAATCAAATTATTTGCTATAGAAAGCTTTTATTTTCATCTTAAAATTGTTGACAAGTGCTTTACTTTATTTTCAATACCAAGTTCTTGTTGTTTTTACAAAAACTTAATAAGGCCAAAAACAATCCAAAAATTCATTAATTTTAGGAATATCTAAAGTTATAAATCTTTTATATATTCCAAATAATAAAAATATATAAAAAGTTATAATTGTTTTTCTGATTTTTATTTTGTTGTGCTTGCTTTCTTCATGTACATAAGTTAGAATAATATTAATCTATTATGCAAAGTTATCTAATATTGCAAAGAATGGGTTATATTTTGTCTCATGTCAAACAATCTGAAATTAAATTATTAATTATTACATAGATGATGCAATGCGTGGTGAGGATGATTTTAGTGACTGGAGTGATGATGATTTAGACCTACTTACTCGAGAAGACTTTGTTGAAGTTAGTGCTGTTTTACTCTGAATTATGGACTACATAAAAGATCATACATACTGATTTAAATTTTGTTCAAACTTTGCAGCTAGATGCTACTAGTGACAGTTCTAAAAATCGTCACAGAGAAGATATTAGTGAAGATTCTTTTGGCAGTACTAAGAGAAGAGACAAACCTGCTAATAAAGAGCACTCACAAGATTTAAAGAAAGGTAAAGAGAACAGAAGTCGTACAAGCAGTAAAGACAGGTCGGTGGATCATTTGTTTAATATATTTAATTAGCTTAGATATTAATGTATTTTCATCTAAAAATATAATCTTTTTATTTATAATTTGTATTTTAGTTAAAGCCACTGCTTAGTTTTTCTGATTGATTTTTTTTATGTAACATTTAATTTGTAAAATTATTTTGAGTTTTAGTTTTGTTGATAATTTTTATTGTCTCTGGTTACTTTTCTTTAGTTTTTGTTAGACATCTTATTGTTTTTCTTTAAGAAATATATTTACTGTAATTAGCATTGTTAACAGCATTGAATCATATTGAAATGGAAATTCTTATTAAAAATAAAAGTCAATTTTACAGCATCAATTTAAACTTTATTTAAATTGTATAACTTTTTGAAAATACTTAAGATTTTAGAAAATTTGTTATTTAAAATTTTATTGGTTTTGAATTTGTACAAGTTAACTATTAAGATTTTCAAGCAACAATTTTTATTTAATTTTGGGGATTTATTTAAAATTTATTTTATGAGGACTTCCATACACTAATTTCTAATTTCACTCTTTTCAGATCTAATGAGGAAGTTAACCATTCTAAAGAAGCAAAATCTGTTATTGATTCTAAAGATATTGATAATCAAGAGACATTATTATTAAGAGATGATGCAGGTAAATATTATGAAGATATAATTTACTCAATAACTTTAAGATATTTAATTTTTTGTATTTCATTAAAAAAGTTAATAAAATTTGTTTCATTATTTTAGTAGTTTTGTGAGTCTTCTGTTTCTTATTTTTCTAAGATTTAAAATTTAATGTTTGTATGCATTCCTTTTTATTTGGTTCTTAATTTAAAAGAGAACATACTTTGATTACACAACAGAAAATACATTCATCAGGAATATACATCAGACAATTTGAATCAATTTTGTTGATTAATGACTAGCGTTCTACCTTTCATGTAAAAGTTTGGCAGTTCTTAAGTTTGAATCTCTCTTTATTCTTGGGTGGTAGTTATCTTTCAAAAGCATTTTTTAACCATAAATATAAGTTAATTATCCCTTGCTTACCAAAATAACCATTGAAAGACAAACAAACTAGACAGAGAGACTGGATTTTCTGCTTGTTACCTTTTACTGTAACTAAAATATCAGGAGTTGTACATTCTAAATGTTATATTTGAGCAGTTGCTTTGTCTCCATTAACATATCTGTCCAATTTGAATTATTTGCAAAATTAAGAAAACCACTGAAATAGTTGTGTAATAGTTTGGATTTGTTGATTATATGTAATGTTTATTTTGAAATCTGCATGCATGCAATTCGCAAAAATATTGTAATATAATTTGAGACATTCTGATTGGAAAAGTTATAAGAAATATCACTTAATTTTAAATGAAAACTTTGATTATATTTGCTTTTGGTTTTTGGTTCTCTGGTCTAGCTCTTCTATTACACTCTGGCTTTTGGTTCAACTGTTTGTTGCTTGAATTCCCACCTCAGGTTTGAAGATTTCTAATAGTTTGAAATGTATTTAAAATTTTAGATTCTGTTTTAATTAGATCTTGTGTACAAAACATGTTTTTTGAGTGAAAAATAAACCTAACCAAATATATTTGTCTTACAAAAGTGTTAGATATTTATATATTAATTTCTTACTCTGGCAAATTGTTATTTTTCATTTATTCTAAGCATATAAATTTAATTAACAACTCGTATTACTGTTAATGCTACTTCTAAATGAAAAATAGCTATGGTTTCTCTTTCCAATTTAACGAATATTTTTTGTTCAGCACTCATTTTGCTTTTACTAAAGAATTGTAGCATATAATTTTTTTATAATTTTGAAGACTCTAATTATAATCTTAATCACTGATATTTACGAATTTATTATTAATTCCATCAAACATTAAGAGAGAATTCTCTTAATTTAATAGATTAAATTTACATGTTTTTAATAAGAAATATACACTATGAAAATCAAGATAAGTTCATATATCTTAAACATTTCTTTCCTTGAAAATTCAATCCTAAATATCCCAAAAATGTGCAAGCTCCTCATATTTCTAAAAGAAAAAACTTTTTAATGACTTAAATTTTTTTTTTACAAATTATATTTGACTTGAAAGATTTTATATTCTATTTAACTTTTATTAAGAACATTCATATTTATAGTATTGTAAATCTTTATTTATGTATTATTACAAACATAAAGTATCTTAAATTGTTTCTTTTTTATATAAACCATAATTTGACAGTAAGCAAACTATTCTTTGACCTCTTGTTCTCTTTCTTTTATTTATGATGATGGAAAATTATTTACACATATTTTTCTCTTGTTCTTTTCATATTATGTGAAATTATGCAAAGTTATTAAATGGGAAGATATGAATGATATACTGAGTATGTGTCCTTAAAATTTTATGCTTGATATAATTAAATTTTATTTTTAAAGTTCTAAAATTATTTTCAATAAATTTCTGGTTTATAATTCAAAATATTTTCTATTTAATTTATTATCACTGGAACCTTGATGTTAGGTTTCCAGGTCTCATCATTTGGTAAATGTAACTGTATTCTCATTTCATATTCATATTTAGGTACAGACTTGGATGAATACATTACAGCTGAAAGTGTCGACTATGATCCAATCAGTGATGATGAATTAGATGCCCTCATTGAGGAACCAGATGATTCTCTGATTAAACCTGTTGTAGAAAATGAAAAGTCAAGTAAGTTTTCAAAATTACTTTGAAAAATATCAAGTTATTTTTTGTCATTAAGTAGTTTGAGACGCTAAAAGAAGTGCTTGTTTCATGAAATTTGTTCATCAAAACCATGGTTCACATTTTGAAGTATTCATCAATTAATTGTTTGTAAAAATATTTCTCCTTTTAATACAGAAATCGTGGATGCATTGGACGTAGATTGGTCAGCTTTGATGAAGGCTTCCAAAACAGAATTTGTTCCTGGTTTTGCTCGAAGACGTTTTAAAGCTGCTCATGTGCTATCCAGGATTGGTTTTTCACAAGCTTGGGCAGGAGCTGAACTTAGTCAGAAGATCACTGAGATTTGTCAGAAACAGTTGAATGAAGAAGGTAAAACTTAAGTATATCATAGTTTGATACTAAGTTCATTATATTTCTTCACTGTAATGCTTTATAAAATGAATGTTATTCATTCATTTAGATTACTGAAAAGTAATCAAGTACTGAGAATGTATGAAAAGTAAAATTTGCATTTAATATAAGCTCAATATATAGTTAATTACTGTCTTCGAGTATTTTAGTTATTATGAAACTTTTAAACCCTATCCATTAAAGGACTGTATGATTGTGATCCATGATTAGAGATTGTATTTTGAAGTTTGAATATATTAGATAAGTAATTATCAAAATTACTATGAAGATGTTATTGTTTTTAAAAATTAGTTTTTAATGAAAGTTTATTAAAATCACCGAAAAATATTGAGAAATTCCTGATCTGTTGACACTTCATCATTTAGAAGAAAAATGTATACTAATTTCAGAGCAATATTTATTATTGCTTAAAAATGTTCATAATACAAATGAGTAATTAATTTATGGTAATATTAATAATGACTGCCACAATTGTTTCATATTACACTAATTTTTCCTTATGTTTTCAAATTCACTCTATTGATTATAACATATTATACAACTTATAATGATTGTACTTAAAATTTGTTTTTATTTTTTAGCAAACTTAGAAGAAACTGGTGATACTCCTGGTGAAGATAAAAAATTTGCCTTAGAACACAGATTAGCAGCTTTTCACGTTTCCATATCACAAAACAAAAAAGAGCGTATCAACCTCTTTAGTGAAGTTGGGCCTTACAGGCGTGCCTTATGTGCTCGAAGAGACCTACAAATTCGAAAGATGCTTTGCAAACCCCCCAATAAGGTGAGTAATTGTGTTGTATGTATCTGAATATATAACATAAAATTATACAAGTTTCTCGTGTTTAGATATTAAGAAACATGTTGTACTTTTAGTATCTAACGCATATAAAAATAGTTATTCATGTTATTTATTGGATAATTTGATTTATTTTTCTTAATCTCATTTATTTTATGTAAACAGCATAATATTTATTCATATAGCAATTAAATTTGATTTCTTTATTATTATACAAAATTATGTTTTTACTACACTAATATTTTGTTGAAGTCATTTTAGCACAATCATCAATTTTTTTATTGATATTGTCATATTCATATTTTGGGAATTATTCTTTTATATTTTTCTTAATTAAAAATTTATATAAAAAATAATAAAATTAAATTTATTTAATAGTTTGTATTCATATAATATTTTATATAATAGTTCTGTTAACATAGTACCTTCATGTCACCTAAAAATACATTTATGTTTCTTTTCAAACCATATTCAGCTGAGTTAACAGTACAGTAGTTAGCCTTCTGGCTTTTATTGAACAGTTCATGGCTTTGACTTTTCTTCAGGCATGGCTATTTTTAGTGATTTATAATCAACTTTAAACTGTAGGCTTGATTAGGCTTTGTGTGCAAGTTGAGCAACAAACAAACCAAACCACACAATCAGCATATTCCTGCTTAAATGCCTTGTGAGGAGTATTAGGTTGTGACTAAGCTAGTATCGCTGATCCTTTATCTGAAAAATAACTACATTGAAATTTATAAAAACTTCAAAAGTTGAATTAAGTTTTATAAATAAATCTTCTGTGAAACCAAAAAATTATTAGGCTTAGATAATAAAACTAGTCTTTTACAATGAAAAATTTTATAACAGGAAATCATGCATCATAAATTTATAACATAAAATCATGTTAAAGAAACTGCATAAATACAATAAAAATTCAACATTGTGTCATAAATATTTAAAATATTTATGCTCCAACTTAATTATACCTTTTATGCATAATTTTTTTTCTATTCAAATAGATAATGACATTCATGTTAACTGTGATATCAGAATTTATGATAATGATCATATCATGCTTTACATCATCAGAAACTATGTTGAGTTAATGATAAGCATAATTTTGTATAAAGATATAATAACTACATCAATCAGTATTTATCATTAGGCATGTTTGCCTAAGATTAAAGTAGATTTGTTGTTATCTGAGAATGAAATAAAGTAATTAAATATAAAAAATGTAATGAAAAACAAAAATTTGAAATCAAATTTTTATAAAACGAAAGTGTGTTTATCTTAAAATGTTTAATTACATTTGCTATATAGTAAATTAAATTTTAATCATAGTTATTAAAATTCATCCTAAAAACATGCATCAAAATTAAATGCTTAATTTTTTTCTCAAAAATTTGTCTCTTAGATTTTTTTTTTAATAATTGATATTATTTTATTACTTTAATACAATTATTATTTGACCCTTAGAAATGATTCCAGTAAGGTAAGATTGTAATTAAATTTATGACCATGGTAAAATATTTTAGGCTTAATGAAATAAATATATTTTGCTTTATTTATTTTAACAAAACTTCTTGATGATTGCTTTAAGAAATATTATATAGATTAAGTAAAAAGTGTTGTAATTTCTAATCATTGCAATTTTAAAAATGTAAAGTTTATAAAATACAGGAATTTTTTTTCTCGAGAGGGTCTGCAAAACATTTATCTCGTAACTTTCTGTATTAAGTGTTTTAATATCATTCAATTGATTTCTGCATTAATTACTTAGTTTTATAAAACGTATAAATTTAAACGTATAAATTTCATAAAATTTAAAGTTATTATTAATGTTTACTTAAAATCAATAATAAATTTGTCCATAAATTTTAAACTAGTTTCATTACAATTTCTTTTCTTTTTTTTTTTTTTTTCCCCCCCTCTTTATTTTCTTGTGTATTATTCTGAAGTAAACAATGCACTTAAATATGATGTGAATTAAATTTATTTTAATTTTTATTATTTATAATTAAGTGTATAAATAAAATACTTTTTTATTAAGTTTATATTAATTGCATAGTTAACTGTAAATTAATTTCATGTAAGTTTAATTAACACATTTTCCCATCTTTAATTATTACTAATTTTTGATTTAAAAAAATAATAAAGATTAATAATTTTTTACTTTTTATTTTTTTATTTTTAATTATCTTTGAAAATGTTTATTACAGTTTGCTGCTGCTCCTTCTGTTTCTTACACTCCTCAGTATACTGTAGTTGATAAAGAATTATACAAGCAAAGTCTCGAACTCTTGAAATTGAAAAAAACTCCCGAGCATCAACCTCAAACTGTTGATGTTTGTTAAACAATAAATGAGCACCCCATGTACATTTCATCATACATAACACAAGTTAACTTCAGTTAATAATAAAGTATATTCGTGAAGAAATTTACAGATTATTTCATTTTTGATATGCACACATTGTTTATTGTATATTTTAATATTCTGTTGCTTGTTTCCATATTGTAATATGTAAGTAACTTTGTATAATGTTTCAAATTAACTTCTACACATTCCACCTTGGCTACAATAGTCTAGTTGGTTAGGACGTAATTCTCATTATTAGAAGGTAAAGAGTTCAAATCGTGGCTTTACCGTTGTATTCACTAAAGGCGACTGGGGAATGTTAAATGGGCCGTGATTGTAATGTCTTCCAAGTGAAATGATACCTCTGTGGGTGGGAATCAAGTATTGTGGTTTTTCTGCTTGATCTCTGCTTCTAAATCACAAAGACTCCCACCTTGCTGGCTTCACTAACTGGCAGAACCAAATTTAGGTTTATTTAGAGGGGAAGTATGCTGGTGCAAATACAACATGTTTCATTTTTAATAAATGTAAGGAAATTATTAATAACGAATGTTTATTGCAATCAATCTTTGTTCCATCACTTTACTTTTCGAAAGGATATTCATATTATTCGAATTTTTTATGTTAATCTAAATATATACTATAAATCCATAAAAAATATCTTCTTATTTATACAAATTCAGAATTAAATTCAAAAAGGAAATAATATCATTATTTTCTTTTTGAATTCAAAATACTTTATCTTCTTATTTATACAAATTCAGAATTAAATTCAAAAAGGAAATAATATCATTATTATATGCAAAGAGTCATTGATTTATTTATCCTAATTTCTCCATCAAAAAATTTGTTTGGAAAAATCTGATGACATTTCATTCACTAATTATTAACATAGTTTTTTAAATGTTATTTTTAAATAAAATTTTATTACTGAATTATAAAAAGGTAATCAAGGTACTCCACAACACTGCATCTAACTGTATATTACATTTCAATTATTTATGCTGTGTAAATAGTGTGTTTAAAATGTTTGTTATTTTTATGTTTAACTAACTGAAATTTTTCAAAATCATAGAAAGAAATTAAATTAATTTATGACTTAAATGGCTCAGTTTTTTGCCATTTATCATAGTGCATTTTTTTTTATCAGATAATAAAAACTAAATTCCATTAATTTAGTTTTTATATATGCTTATATTTTATGGAAAAAAAATATTTTTAAAGATAGTATGTTCTCACTTAAATTTTTTATTGTTACTAAAATGTATGAATCAGTGAATATAATAATGAAAAAAAATTTCTAACTGTTCTAACATTTGGAAAAAGATTTATATTAAATATCAACATTTTATTTGGTGAGATTTTTTATTAGTCATGCTAATAATGAAATTAAAAAAATTTTTGTGCTATTTAAATACTTTTTTAATGCTTATTTTCATAGAAAATTCCTTGAACAAGAATATAAAAGTAAAACGAAAATATTCCAATCCAACATGCATTTATAAATATATGCTTATCAAGAACTGCAATCGTCAAGTTTTGCCTAATGTTAATTTGTTTTCTTTATTTAAAAATTGCCTCTAAAATCAAAGAAGGGCTTATTGTATGAAGCAGTTTTTAAAAAGAATTAACCCATTCTTGTTTTCATGTAGAATAATTACTAAATATGTTGACGATCTTAATCTTCAGCACTTAGTAAAGAAATAATCATCATATATTAAGTATTTTCACAAGTTTTAAGAACTGTTACTCATTTAACAATTTTAATCACTTGTTAAATTACTGTAAAAATGCTATTTAAACTAATAGCAATTATATAAGAAAACTAAATATAAGTATAAGAATAAAAGATCTATTACTACTAAGGTCAATTCATAAAATAGTTAACTTCAGTAAGGATGAAATATTTTAAACTCTATTGGTTTGTGGTTTAAAATTTCCCTTGTTTTTGAAAGATACTGTTATTTTGTTTAAGTGTTATTCTTATGAATCTAAAGTACAGTGCCGGATTTGGCTATTAGCTAAGTTTTCTTAAAGATCTATTCTTATGTGGAGCTTTATATAACATACATGAAATGTAAAACTCATTTGAAGAAATCAACTGAACATTAAAATTTATTTTACTGTCAGTTTCAGCCCTCATCAAAATGAAATCTAGCGCAAGCTTTAAAAGGGCATGAATTTCTGAAATGGGAAGCATTTAATTTCCTTCCTCAAGACTTTATCCTATTGGGAATTAAATTTACTTTGGATTTTTTATTTTTTATTTATTTTTTTTATAAGAAATATGTATCAAAATCATATGACTACCATAAGAAGTAATGTCCCATTAAAAAAGCTAGAAACCGTTTGAATTAATACATAAAAAAACAGTTCGATAATTTTAATGTATTCTCAGTAGTTTGTCAAATAGTTCCCAAAACAATCTTAATTGGACTAGAATTCACAAGTTCTAAAAATTGTAGTAATTGTTTTAAAATATATGTAGATTCAAGGACCAGTAAAATGTATTGGCATTCATAAGCAAATAATGGTAATAAGCACCCAATCAAAGATACGATGTGGTCGATAATATTTCTAGCAAAACAGCTAAATCGATTATTGCTGCTAAACTGCAAACTGTTTATAAGATAGTTGAATGGGCTATCCACATGTGCATATTATAAAACTTTACCATTCGCTTGAGGCTTCTAATTCCAACATTTGACTATCAATAACAAAAAAGTGTTTTCTGGTATGTAATCTCGTTTCAAATGTATTCGGGGAGATGAGGGTATGGAGAAAGTCATCTTACATGTCATCTTTTCCAGATGGTAGTAGGGTGAGGGTACACCTGTCGCGTGATGGGAAATTTCTTATATATCTAAAGATGAATTTGCCTGGTGATATTTTCGTAAGCATCCTGTTTGATTACCTATTCACATCCATTGTGCATTTTGACAGATTTGAAAAATCCCAACAGGACAGTGACATTTCACATGTCAAATCAAAGAACATAAGTGGAGAATGCAGAATTGTTTTTGATTGAATCCTGCATCACTTGATTTTAGACACTTCCATTGGCCACCTGAATCCTCAAATGTGAACGTCGAAAATATCTGGGATGTCTTAAGATGTGTAGTTCAGAAAAGATATCCTCTACCTAGCACTTCTATAAACTTTTGGAATATTTTTAGACATGAGTTAAGTCCATGCCACATATTTCAGCACTTTTGCGTGCTTGTTGAAATTCCGATATTAAATGTGTACTAGTTTATTTGGCATTCAAGTATATCATTATATACAATGGTATGTATATTCATATGTAAAAACGATGCATGTATATAAATTTATTTATCATTGCTCTTCGAAATCAAAATAACATACATATAATACGCAGGAAAGCAAAAATTATTAATAAAAATTTAGTTAATCATTTTTTGTTTACTTTTTGCAACTGAAATTATGACATCTTATGTATCATCCTCACATTTTTTTCTTACCATTTCTTAAATGCGTGAGTATGCTATATGCGTAGTTGTTTTCGTTTGCCTGCCAGGCTGGTAATATGGAGAGCGCTGCTCCATTTTTCCAACTGAACCGTAATTTGATGTGGAGGCCGACTTCCTCAGTACATGCGTCATAGATACCCGTTTATAGGGTAGGCAACCATTCACACAAGGAAAGGACAAAGACAAGGGAGAGAGAAAGTACATCGATGCCCGAGCCGGGATTCGAACCCAGGACCTCCCCAACCGTAGTCAGGTACGCTAACCACTAGACAGGGTAGACGGCTAATACGTGAATATAAGATTTTATAATGTTACAAGCTGTTATAAAAAATCGCAACATAGCTTAATATATTATCAGTAAAATCTGAAATTGTAAATCTAATAAATAAGCAATTTGATTTTTATTTTGATTCTTTGTACAGTAAACCTTCATTAATTCAGACCCTATTGTTACTACGTTTAATCCAAACTACTATCTATAAGTACATACCATATAAATAAAAGGTGAGTAGTGCAATGATGTATTTTTGTTGAAGCTGGTGTTAATCTTGGTTGAATCAAGTCGTAATTTTGAGACATTTACGTCTATTAATTGCTTAAAAAAAAGTAAGTAAAGTAAGACAACAAAAGTTCAGTAATTTCCAACCAGTGAACGTGTCATGTATAGGAGTAAAGATGAGTCTGGGCCATCAAGTTCAAGTAGTTTTTCATCTGATGTTTATTGTAACATCAGATGAAAGTTAAGTAATATGTAATGAATAATGTATGTTCATATACAATACTTAATTTTCACTTATGCAGTTTTATGTTTCATTTTTTTTAATGCAAAATACAATTTTTACTATGTACAGTAGCTCATTTATGCATCTTTCCTCAATTTATAGGTTATTTTGCTTAATCTATACTTTCTTTAAATCGGACAACCTAGAGCCCCTATTAGTCCAAATTAATGAGGTTCTACCTTAGTTAAATTTAAATTTGTCAATTTTATTGACTTTTCAGTTAGAAAATACTTATTCTTAGATAAATAGTTCTTAATTAAGAAAATATTTACTTCGAATTATTTAATATTGCTCTTATTATTGAAAGAAATTACCATTAATTTCTATGCAATATCCAGTTAACTTGTAAAAAATCCAATAATTCTTATTTCTTTCAATGGTTATTGGGATTTAGAAATTTTAAATGTTTCATTGTTACTGCTATATTGTTAACCTAAATTGAAACCACAAAATTGAATACCCATATTTAATCAATCTGAAAAAAAGAAATTTTCTTTATTTTTTCTTGTAAAAACTTTGTTGCTATTTTCTTGGAGAACTTGTTAACATGATGATAATTGTAATTATAACATTTTGTTTTAACTATAACATTGGATAAACATTTTGACTACTTTTAACAAGTTTTCGTAAATTAATAGTACATAGCACGTTCTTTTGCAAAAAAAAAAAAAAAAAAAAAAAAAAAAATTAGAAAATGACTGTTTATTTTAACTATGTGTGTGCACTTAATGAAATGATTTAAACTTCAAAACCATTGGTGGAAAACAATTGCTCATTGAATATTGACTTCTGCAGTTGGTGGTAAAACAGATCCTCAATACGATGCGCTTAAGTAAAAAGTGATTAAGATTCCTAATGTTATACATTCTATCGGGTTTGTGTATCAAATGTGATTCCAGGTCATCCACATTTTGAGGTATTTGAATCAGACTGTGTACTATATCCCAAGTACTTTCAGTTGGCAACTGGTCCGGCGACCTTAGCAAACGGAGTATATTAAGCGCACTATGCTATTTATAGATATGTGATCCATAATGTCGCTTGGCATAATCTTGTTGAAAATTTACCCAGGATAAAGTATCATAAAGGGAAATGCCACCCCTTGTAAAATGGATTTAAAGTACTGTTTTTGTAGTTCAGTTGTTCGCTGGATGATTTGAGGCGACCTGATGATAGCACCCTACACCGTCACATCAGTGATAATGTTGCATGCCTCTAAAGCATCAAAACTGCTTTGGAGCAGTCCCTTTATGGATGAATATGGTGGATCCAAAAGAGAAGCAGGATTCACTGCACTGCTGGCAGTTACGATATCGCCACAATGTTGCAGGGCCGCCGCGCTTCAGCCAAGCAACAGTGAAAGAATGCGTGGGAGGAATGGAGAAGATTATACCAAGCGGAATAGTGGACAATTATGATTAAAAACCTGAAACACAATCATCCAATCTTGCTCCTTCCCATTTGTACGCTTTGCTCTTTCTGTCACCTTCAAACTGAGGGCAGCACCTACGTACAGCCGTGTTTACTCGGTAGAGATGATTGCGATATGTAAGTTCGCTTATACGATTTCATGTATTCCGACTGTCCATCATTGCGTCCAGTCGGCTATAGATCCATCCTATTCATTGTCTCTAGGACAATGAGAAAGTACGATCTTGCTATTAAGATACAGTGAACGCTAGAGGTAGATATTGCATTTCTATTTTTGAACATGCACATTTATTTGGATGGATGTCAGTGGTTTTCCTGGTTCCCTTTCATGTGACAGAAATATAGCTAATTGTCTATAAAATTTCCCTTTAAAAGATAATCCAGTAAAACATTGGGAATGAATGTAATATATGTAAAAAAGTTTTTTCAGAGCTAAGACTGTTATGGAATTTCATTGGATTTTTATATCTGTATCTTTGAATTGTAAATTAAATAATATTTGTGTGTTTATACTCTGTCATGATTTTTGATGCATAGTAAACTATGTATGCAATCACATCTGAAAGTTACTTTTAATAATTTAAGATGTTTTTATTTTTTAATATAACTGTGAACATAATGTCAGGAAAATTAAATAATGTACGTATATTTTGCTGTTGAGTTATCAACAAAATTTGAAACTGTAGTTAATTCTTTCAATTTTATGACTAAATATCACTCTGGACATATATCGATAACTGAAGCTTTAAAAAAATGTACATCAAGATGTTTTTTCATGAAATAGTGGTATAAGATTATAGTGATAAAGTTTTAAAAAGGTCTCAATACATGTTTTTTATTTAGGAAATTAGAATTATGGAATAATAACACATTCAAAAATCTCAACTCATTTAAATATATTTTAGTCTCCGAAGCGTAAACTATGAGTTGAAATTTATCCAAAAGTCAGACGAGAATATATGTATACTCTCGAACCCTGTTTGTTAACGACTTTCCAATTTAATAGAACAGTCTGAGATGACAATGATGTGAAACATCTTTAGACATAACATTGCCACTAAATACAACTAAAATTAGACCCTGCCTCATCACAGAAGACAATCGAATCCTCTACAGAGAAATCTCGAACAATAAGCTTCTTTTTCTTTCTGGTGTTTGGACCACTATCAAATGTTGTTCTGATTGAAGCGAGCGGATGAATTCTGTCTCGCTCGCTTGCCGAGTGAGTGACCTGTTGACCTGAGCACGCAGCAGTCGAAGCCTGGATTAGAGAGCAATGATCGTTTCCTGGTGCGGCGGAATGCGGCATCATCAACTGCAGCTCTCCCATTTCTATTTTTTTTTTTTTTTATATATACATTATGTTCCATACCTGTGGAATGCCGTCTCGCCAACAATGGAAAGTGGGACAGGACACTTGTCACGTTCAGATCGCGCATCGGCAAGAAAGTGAATGAGTAAAAGAAAGTTAGGATTTTTTTTTTCGGGAGAAGCTGTTATTTTTCCTTACTACAACCGAAAAGATATTTATCAGAACTGGTAATCAAAGCAATGGTGTTTGTAAATCTGTGTTGATCAAATGATTATACGGTCCTACGTTTTTCGTTAGGGAGCTTCCTTAATCTCAAAATATTTATCATCATATCATAAATAATTCTTAAAAAACTGTGCATATGAAACATGTGAAAAGCGTGATAGCTTAAAACTGCACTCGATGAACAATTTTCATTGTTCTATTTTCATTTGAAAATTTTCGGACCGACATATTTTCTCTTAAATATGTGAAGGGGAAATATTAAAAAGAATGTCAGAACAATTACCAAAACTGAGAAAATGAATTTAGATATATTTACACTGCTCACTTATTTTCTCTTTATGAACATCTTTATTAAAAAAAAGAAAAAGAAAATTTTCTTAAATCAGCAGACAATAAGATGTGTTTATATCTTGTCTGTGTCTCCTTATGAGAACTTTGGCTGTCAGCTTTTTTAAAAATATGTTTTAAGTAAATATTTAAAAATAAATTATAGAAAATAATAGCAAAGTTATTTCAAACAAATTTGTTCTCATTTACAACCACCTGAATTTAAAAAGGAAATTAAAATAAACATATTTAACAAATTTTTGTATAAATATGTGTAATTTATTTCATATTTTAGAATATGTTTGCAAAAACTTTAAGCAGAAGTTTTATAAAATATGAAAATATTAAATTTTTAAATGGTGAGAAAAATTAATTATTTTTAATGAAATATCGCATTAATGGAAACACTTTTTTAGCATTTAAAGTACTAAAAGTACAATTTATATTATTATTAAATAAGTAATCGAGAAAAAAAAAGAAACTTTATATGCAACTCGAATCAGTAAAATCTCCCATTTAAAAATAGTATCTATAATTGAAACATTTTAAATGCAAATATTTTTACCAAACTTTTAACGAAATTAGGAGAAAAATTTCTTATTGCAATCTTTTTTTACCATTGATTAAACTATTTTAAATATCAAGATATTTTGATTTATTCGCTATTTGTCTAATCTCTAATCAAGATATATTCTTTGATTAAGAAAATTCAGCTTTTCAACACAAGAACTCTCTCGCTGTTCTTTCTCATAAAACTGAATTTTCTTTTAAGAACAGAAAAATGAATTTTCTTTATCAGGAACTGAAAATTGGATTTTCTACTACAAGAAAATTTCCAAAAATAAGATTAAGCACTTATCTTAAGTTCTTGTTGAAAGAAGAATGTGAAGTCTTGATAAGAAATTAGATTTTTTCTGAAAAAAGTTAGAAAGAAGCAGCAAGCACCATTTCACAACAACCATGTATAGGAATGGAGAGACAAGATGCATCCTGCCTCCTTCACAGACATGGTTTATTCGCCCGCGCTCTTGGACGCAGCATTCCTTTGGAAGTTATCCACCGTTTAAAAGGAGTACAAACACTGGACATCTTATCTATCTGTGGAGTCCTGTTTACGGATGAGAGTCATTTATATGGTCAAGAATTTTCAAGACCAGTTAATACTCGGTTTCATCTCATCAAGGAAAGAGACCGTTACTGAGGTCTTGGAGTTCCCAGAGGAAGAATTATGCTGACTGAACGGCAAGTTTTCAATAAATGTTTTGTAATCAGAAATCTCTATTCTAAAAGGTGGTGTGCTTGTTTTGAGATGCCATTGGAGCTGACATCATTTCCATGGATAACAATCCGCTGCTACACTGGAGTCCTGTTGTTCAGCAGCTATTGGAAAGGGAAGATATCACTCGAATGGATTGGCCAGCAAATTCCCCTGATCTGAAACCCCATAAAATATGTGAGAGATGCTTTGAAGAGGCGTCTTGTAACACGATTATATCCTTCTTGAAACACCTGACAATTGAAACCAGATGCTGTTTAAGAAATTGCTCTTACCTCAAGAAACTCTAGTGTTGAGTATGGAAAGAGGTGCGAAGACCCTATTGCATTAAGGGGAGGGCGTATCACCTTTTGAAAACAATCTGCTTATTGTTCTTCCACTTAGATAACCATGTGTAAGGATAATATGGGTATTTTTCATTTGATTCTATGCTGTACGCATTGTACTCATTTTTTCACAACAATGTTTTCTTTATCGTTTAAGTACAAAATCTTGTATCACATTTCTGATTTTTATGTCCCTCACATGATTTCTGGTGTAATTATGGCAAACAAAATTTTTTGCTTAAGTTTTGCATACATTTGGACTAGACTACATTTAGCTTGCAATACAAATCGTAGTTTAGAGACCTGAAATTCCGATTGGCAATGAAATCTTTCTCAGTTTATTTTTCTTGATGTAAGCGAAAACTTGCATATGAGTAGGACTTACGATCTTTTACTTAGCTGTTGTTTAATATTAGTTTCATGTGAAAGTTTAAAACGCCAGTTCAGGTATCTATCTCTTCGTTTTCCAAATTTTACCTATTAAGCGTTTCTTGGTGCAAGCAAACACCATTGCTTTTATGAAATCTATGCAGATTATATATGTATATAAACAGAGGATTGTCCTGAGATATATTTAAAAATAATCGTTGTAAACAAAACAAAAAAAATCTGAGTTACCACTTGTTTTAATAAAAAAAAATTTTGTATAATAGGATACGGTTGCTCCAGTTTTGTCTTCATAAGCTTAAATTCTCACAGGCTTTCCAAGAGACCAAATTGTAGGAGCTTGACTAGCTGAAGCTACTGAGGCTAAAAGATCGTTGCTTTTAAACACTTCTAGAGGCCTGTAGTCAAGGAAGCGACACATAACTGGGCAAGGCAAGCAAAATAAAAGAAAAAGTTATTTAAAAGAGACCAAAGGGTAAAAGCAGATTGTAATTAAGAAAACTATTGCAGGCAAAGTAATTCACAATTTAATCAGCATCTGTATTCTCTAGTATTAATAACAACAGTTCAAAAGCACTTTAATAAACAGAACATTTATGGCAATGGGGCAATTCACGAACCACTTGTTATCACAGATGTTTATGTTAAGAGCCATCTGCAATGGTGATGGAAGTGTAAAACTTGGTCGATTAATAAGTCAAAGATGAGGGAAGATAGTCAGAAGAACCATTTTCATATTTTTCTTCAGAATAGGACAAATGCACATTCATCAGAATTGTCACCTGCCTATTATCAAACTTGCGGGTGGATCTGCCATGGTATTTACAACTATGATTTTCTGCTGGCCCAATCGTAATCAGGAAAAGAAGGATCACTAGGGAGATGTTTTAAAAGTCTTACTCCATCCTATGATTCTAACTTTATTTCTTGCATGAGACGGAGTTTTCAGGGATGAAATGTTTATTCTTGGAATGGGGCTTGTCCACTCCTGGTTTGATGAACATTCAGGATAAAGTAGAACACCTACCGTGGCCCGCATAGTTTCCAGACCTCAATGTAATAAACTGGTGTAATCTGTTTTAGAGCAATTAATTCCAAATCGATATCCACCACAGGCATCTTTCCCGAAAATTTCACTTCTTCACGAACATGCTACACTATTTCTTTAAACAGTGTAGCATGCTAGAAACAGTGTTACAGCTACACTTTTTCCTTAAACAGTGCCTAATACTGTTTCTTTAAACAGTATTCGGCACTTGCATAAATCAATTAACAGATGAATCCAAGTTGTAATACATGACAAGGGCAGTTGAAAGCCATACAGTTCAGGATTTTTTATGAATGTTGAAAATTTTGATTATTTTAACAATCGTCTCTTTCAATAAATATATAATTAGAAGTTCCCTTTAATGGGAAGATACGGAAATTTAAAGAAGTTTTTGCCATCTCAAATATGGACTGCGTCATAGAACTGTTTTTCGAGTGTAAGAAGGTATTATCAATATTGCCAGAATATAACAAAATTGATATGTTGTATTGTTCAAAGGTTCGATGTATTTACTAGGGATATAAGTTTTTATGTACATTTGTAGTATTTGTGTGTGGAGGGGGGGGAAACAATAATACGTCATTATATCCCAAGAAATAAATTCAGGAAATAGATGTCATCGAGTTGCATTTGTCCGATGTTGAAAAGAATCATCTTCGCATCTTCAAAAGAAACCGATTCGGAAACCTGTCTCAGATGAATGTAATCACCCCGGAAAGGATAACATACTATAAAATTTAAATATATAAATCTTTTTTTTTTCTTTTTTTTTCCGTTAAGTGTTGTAAAGGGATAGCTTTGGTATTGTCTTGTGAGCATGACTCGAAAAAAGAGGTGGTAGGTTGTATTTAGTTGGGTTGGGTTGGCAGAAACAGACAATTTAAAATGAACGCAAAGGAACGAAGAAAATCTTTTTTTATATATATCTAATTCCCGTCTGCTATAAGATTGTCACATTTCAGCATCACTAGGGGCGGAAGTGATAGCAACTTATATAGGGAAGCACCCAGTGGGTGTGCCATCGTTGCTCCGCAAGTGGGTGGGTCTTCGCAATTTAGAAACAAGGACCAATCAGAAGACTTGACTTACGCCCTTAGAGGTATCATTTCACATGGAAGACATTGCGACAAACATATTTAACATGCCATCATTAGCGAACATTAAATACTCAAACTGTTGAGACTGAAAGAACTTAATCAAATACATGACACAGAAATCAGAGAAAAAAAGCACCGAGAACTCAATTTTTTATTAATAAAAGTAGTCAAAACCCTTAACATTTACTGTACGCGGAGAAAACGTTTAATACAAATAAAATTCCTATAAAACACTCTGTATTAACTTTAAATAAACGCAACAATAAATTCCATTTGATTGTTCTTGTCTGAATTCAAATATTTGCTTAACCAAAATCCGAATTTCATTGTTAAAATGTAAATTGGATTGAATCCTCTTCTTCTTTGAACAAGACTCTTCATAGCATGTCATCTCTACAAATTTTGTTCAACATTTCCAAGAATTTCTGTGAAAAATAGAGAATGAATTCACGAAGCAAGAGGAATATTTAAAACGTCTAATCAAATAAAGAATTTTCATTTTTCCAAGAGCTCATTCTCAAGGGGAGGCAGAATTAAGAAAGAATGAAAAAATGGAATTCGACGTCATAAAAAAGAAACTTTGAAAGCATACCCCCAGAGAGCTGCTGCATTCGATTAATTTGATTCTAATGAAAGAAGGAGTAAAAGTATCAGATAATATCTCCAAAACCTACTTTTTTTATTTAAATGTTCTCGAAAAATGAAACATTTCACGGTTTTATTTCGTCGCTGATTAAATTTATGCTCCTTGGAGAGAATCAAATAAATACAGTAAAGTAGTAAGATTTGTGAAATTAAAATGAAGCATCACGAAATTATTTGGCAGTTTTCTGCCGTTATAAACGCGAGAATATTTAATTACAAGATGTTTCCTTTTAAGTAAACAGTGTTTTTATTCTCTTTATTTGCTGTGAATTCTTTTATTTATCTGGTATTTAAATTTAAAATGTAATTTTATAAGAGAATTTATGAATTACATTCTTGGCACATTTCCAACATTCATATATTTTGCTCTATGAATATTGATTTAACAAAAATCCTAAAAAAATATAATAGAAAAAGTTTTTTTTATTTCCTGTAAATTCAAATGCCAATCAGATAGCGAGGTTGACAGCTTAGCTGGCACTTTCCTCTTCATAGTTTACAACAATTCTTATATCATTTCTGCAATTATGTGGATTTTTTGAATTTGAAAAAATTTGATATTTTTAGTTTATCCTAGTTTGCTTAGTACTTTGTAACTCAGTTTCTCTTTCTTGTACACGAGAACTGATTCGAATAGGATCTACAGTAAAAGATAAAATCGTATCACAACAAGCAACCACTTTCGAAAATGGAATCGAACTCATAAACTGAAAGCACAGCGTTCGGCAGCTAAACTTGTGTAGTATCCAGCCTAGAATAAAAGCATCTACATAATGGTATGAAAGGATTATCTTCTATGGATGGATTGCTTCCCATCATCATTGAATTCTTCATAGCTTTAAATCACAGTCAAATGACAAGGTCAACACCTGAGTTGGTGGTTATTTTTCCGAACTCTCCTACTTCAATAGAAGAGTTTTAGACTTTTAAAGAGACTTCAGGTCTTCTGAATACAAGGTATCAAATTAAGTATAAAATTCATTTCCATGGGAACGATGCTGTAAATTATTTTTAAAAAATTTCAAGGCATCTTTAAACTCTAATTCGAAAGAAATTTCATTGTTTAAAGCAGTTTGTATATTATCGCATGCATTCATAAATTCTTTGAAGTATAATTGAAATTTTTTTTGTGCAAAATATTTGGTAATGTTCATTGAATCATAAATTGCAAGGGATGAGAAGAAGTTTTTACTTGATGAGTATTGCTATTTATTAGTAAAGGAATTATTAAATATAATTATAAATTTTTTAACTTTTAAAGTTCTTGAAGAATATTAAATATTTATTTATTGTACAAAAACACCGTAGAACTAATCAGAATAAAAACATTTAATTTTAAAAGTTATAAATAGTATTAGATTTTATCGTTCTTATCGGAAAATTGAAATCTGGTACCTGTGCCAGCTGTTTCTGGAATTGTCTTAAAGAGCCTTGCGGTTAGTTTGCCAGATGAGAACGAAAACGAATGCTCGTCAAATGGATTGTTGCGCAACATATTCTTTAGAAGGATCGAAAATATAGTACTTTTGAACTTTTTGTTCTTCTATGGCATCACCTTGTCAAGGTCGTCTGAGACCTCAAAACAAGTCATGTCTTCCATTCTAAGAAGTTACTCACGTTTATAAGGAGTTATGTTGCCACCGACCTTGGTTCAGCTCACTCCAAAGTAATAATTTTCTGCTTGTTCTTTTTAAATGTTTGTCTTCTTTATTATTGAAAGCTTTGACTACCCAAGACACATTCCAGACTTCAGTGTCGAACTCTTATGAGCAAGTAAATAAGTAAAAATCCGATGAGGTGGCGATATTAATTAAAATATTTCCGAGAAATTTTTAACGGCAAACCATGTTTCTTTTAAATAAATATTATGGTTTATAACTTGATTTTAACACAAAATTTATTTTAAAAAAATATATTGATTCAGTTATAATTCTGGTAAAGGTTTTTTTTTTGTGTTACTTTTTCTTTTTAATATTTGAAGGTACTTTTCTGTTATCGGAACCAAATTAGTCGCCAAACGTTTAAAAAAAGTCGCCAAGAGATGCAAATGAAATAGCAATTTTACTTTACAAAAGTTATATTTTGCAAAATTAGTTTTAGATTTTCATCATGGATATGAAAAAGTAAATATTTTGGTGATAATTGGTTCATTTTGATTTTCACGACGACCGAGTTAAATCACCAAATTATTTTTAAAAAGACAGCCCAAAACTGAGAAGCAATGATGCACACTTTAACTTTGCATTCAAAAGGCGCCGCAAAAGAAATACTATATATATATACCAATTTAAATCTTGTAACTTGTAAAAAAATTGTTGACATTCAAAATGTGGAAATATTATGAGACTTAGTTAAGTGACGAAACAAAAAGCAACGAGATACGGCTCGTCACCATCTTGCGGAATTCATGTGGGGAAAATCGTATAGAAACGACGAGCATTTTAATTTCATATTGAAAGCAATCGCTGAGATAAGGAAGCTACAATTTATATGCGATTGATTGTAGCTCGCGATAATCTTGGCATTGTAGACAGAAGTGTGACTCATCAGTAAAGACAATTTCATTCCATTCTGCCGTCCATATTCTTCTTCCATCGCGTCGGAGATGTCTGTGGCTCTGCGTCATGGTTAAACGAAGCATTGGACTTCTTGCGGACATACCACTCTGCTGTAAACGGCGTCGAATGGTACGCGCAGACACTTGATGATGCGTTACAGACTGAATGTGTTGTGCTATGGTTCATGATAAGGCTGAGCGATCCAACACTCCATGCACACAATTTGTCTGTCATTACGTAAAGTGGTACACTGAGGTGGATGCACGTCGGTCCGTCGTATTCTCTTGCATCCAACAATCACATATCCGAATTACAGTTTTTTTTATTTATTATTATTATTATTTTTAAAGAACCGCAAGAAAAACACAATCGCTAAACTTGAAATCTTCGAAATCTCCAATCCTTAAATAGCGCTTTGAAGTGTTGCCACAGGCGCGCATGATACACGTCTGCGATGAAATTCTAATCAGTTGCATATTTCACACCCGTTAGTTCATGTTGTGAATTTCATGTTATTTGCATGCTTCTTTCAAGGTGTTACATTTACGGTGACCAGCAGTGTATTGACATTTGATAAAAACATATTTAGAATTAGTAGTACATGTTAAAAATGACAATGGTTATTTAAGGAGTTGTGTATCTTAATGCATCTTTTTCCAATGTGAAATGGGGGTTCGGTGTAGAAATGGGCACCCATTGATTTGGCAAAAAAATGTGGTGGCAAATATTGGCGAGAAAATTTAATTTCTAGTTAACTTAATTAACACTTAATTTTATCTTAACTTAGCTTTTGTGTAGCGACAGAAGCCATTTTGTTACTTATACGAAAATATCCAGGAGTACTCGTTTGTACAGTGAAATGGATATGAAAAGAAAAATATTGAATCGAATTCTATCAAACTCAGAAATGATATTTAAGATGATCATAAAATATTTATTCCCACCTAAAAATATCAAAAATTCATAATCGTCATTGTATGCAATAATGAATAAAATGTAAGACATAAAAACACAAATTTGAAAGCATTTTCATTTCTAAAGGAAGATACAAAATCCACCTTTAGAATTGAAAATGATAAATACCACATTCAATATATTGCAGAACAATGTTATATGTTGAATGTGGTATTTATCATTTTCAAAGCAAATTCAATAGGATTACTGCATTCTTGCTTAAAACTAAGCAGTGACTACCAATGTAGTTTTTAACCAGTGCCCAATGAAGACTACTTAACGTTTTGTTCTGAAACGAGTTTGCTCAGTATCATCTTTCTTTGTGCCTTACAAAAATTATCAACAAAAGCTTGTTAGTTTAAATTCCATTTCAATTTCTACTTTAAGCCCCTGAAAAGAATATAAATACTCAATTGAATTTGGTGTATCGACATTAGACTGATATAGCAAAAAAGTTTTTAGACCAAAACACTAGGAATGAGAAAATTTAACCTGGACCGCGAAGAATTATAGTTCTCAGAATTTTTGTTAGTGAAGTCCATCTTTAAACCGGTTCCCTATTTTGATAGTATTTATCTGTTGTATTTCACATTGTAACGAAAAACGTAAATTGTATATTTTTTAAGCTATCTTATAGTTCTATTCCATTAAATTTTTATATTTAACTTTTCTATTCCATCAAATTTTTGTATATGTCTTTGTTTTGTTCTAATCGTCCAGTAAACTGATCAAATTATAGCTCATATTTTCATTTCACAACCAAATCCAATTAATGCAGCATTCTAATTATGTTGTAGTTATATGTTGGCAAATAAAATGTTAATTGTAGATGCATTGTTTTTTTTAATAGCCTTTTGTTTCTTTGCCATATCATGCAATGTTTAACATGATGCCTTATTGGACCAAAATAATCTCATATAATAGAACTGGTATTACTGTTATTTTTATATAGAATATTATATTTATATACGTACTTTTCCCATTTAAGTCATAATGCGATCAAAAAATGATATATCATTCATTTTAAAAAATAAAAATATACATATAGAATATACATTATCTGTATATTTCAATTTTTTGGAATAAACTTAAATCTCTTTTTTGATGACTTTATTTAAAGTATCAATTATTATATCAAAAGTATCAATAAATTTAAAAGTATCATCTTTATTTAAAATTATAAATTTTACCTAGCAGCTAGATATGTATAAAACACTCCAAAGAATGATTAACAAAATGGTAGTTATTTAACAGGTGAAAACAAATTGCTACTATGTGAAAAATATCATCCATCAGGCATATTGGCGAAAGGAATAAGACCTGATTGTTATATGTGTGCCAATCTTTTAACCACCCAATTCGTTGACGAAACTGATTTATTACTTTAAATTTTTCGTCTCTTCCTTAACCATGAGTCGTGTTTATATTAACCTTGAATAATGATAAAGATCAAAAATGACTAACGTCTTCTAAAATGGGCTTTCCACTTTCTATTTTCACTTCACCTAAATGGCAATAGCTCCCAGTTTTCCTTGAGTTGTCAAAATGAGAGAAATTCTTTCAGATAAAAAGTTAAAGATTATAGTCCCTAATAGATTTTTTCCCTCCATAAGTAGGAGGCTTATATATGATTAAAATATTCAAAATAAACTATGTAAATCATTTTACAAATAGATCTTGGGAGGAGGAATCAACATTTTTTAACCTTACTCGTCAACAAAAATTGCCATCAATGACATAATGGTAACTTCTGATTTCACCACTTCCAATAGCGTTTTTACCATTAATGATCATGAATCGTGAAGTCATATTGATGATGTCAAGTTATAAATAACAAGTTGAATCACCACCAATCTTCCCAGATACTTATTCATTACACAGAAAAGGAATAAAATGTATTAATACTGTAAAATCAAAGTTTCGATTATAAATTGTGTCAATCCATTCCAATAGTATTATTCACAGATTATTAAACTTGAGTAATTTCTGTTCAACAAATTTAGGTGTTATTAGTACTATCGCTAATTGATCTTATTAGTTTGAACACTATAGGTAGGATGTTATTTTTATTCATTATAGATATTCGGGCTTCATATTACTCCTTTTTAATTTCCTTTTTTTTTTTTTTACCTCGTTTATACATCCAACTCCAAAAAGAGAATTAAATTTCGACTTAAGTGACATCTGGAATTTTTTTTATCCAAGCGTAAGTTGTTTCCAAGTTACTTGTTTACTTTTTATAGATGACGAATGCTAATAATCTGTGTAGTATTAGTACTTATAGATTACTGGCACGAATGTTTTTATTATAGGAGTTTTTATTATATATATATATATTGATATGAAGTATCGTAAAAATTAAGCAAGTAACCAATGTAATTATGTAATTTAGCAAAGTAAATTCTTATATAATTTTGTTGAAATTAATAAGAAATAAATAGTAAAATACCCACTAAAAATATTCTTTTTAACTTAAACAATTTTTATTTAGAATAAGATGAATCCTTCAGAATATCAAAAATATCTAAATGAAATGAGAAAATTGGTTAGAAAAATCGTCGTAAAGGAATTTAAAGAAAAAATATGGCGAAAATATTTAGAGTAAAGCAGTAGAATGAAAATTTGCCCTTTCTCATTAGGGGAGAAAAAGAAAGGCGTCTTCGATATTATTTGTGTGTTAAGATTCAATTAGAATTCTCTTATAATTCATTTTAAAGTAAAGAATGTTATTTATAACGCTTATATTCGTTAATTTTTAAGCAATTTGAATATGATTCAATGACTGTGGACTATTGGTTAAAATTAAAAATTAAATATATATATATATTATTTTTAAATATACGTAAAAAAGATATATATATATATATATATTTTTTAATTTTAATTAATAATTTTGTGTCGAGTGTCAGCCAGGCTGGCAGTATGAGGTGTGCTGTTTAACTTTTCAAACTTGGTGTGGAGTCTGACTTTTTCAGTACCCACATACCATAAGTACCCGTTTTTGTAGGGTAGGCAACTATTCATACTCCAGTCATACTAGGAAAGGAAAAAGACAGGAGGAAGAGAAAGTACATCCCGAACCGGGATTCGAACCCAGGATCTCCCTATCCGCAATCACGTAAGCTGACCACTTGACAAGGTAAGAGGGTAAAAAATTCAATGGACTTAATGGATTAACTGTTATAAGGTAAATCATTCAGGGGAGGTTTAATGAACTTCATTTGTTTGGTAAATAAATATGATATACGCAATTTGAATTGAATACGTTTTGTATTCTGCTTTGAAGACATCACTATTCCCATTATTTTATTTCACTTAGAATGTCTGCAGTTCAAATATTTAGTCTGGGATGAGATTATATTTTTAGTTCTCTTTATAATCTCAATTGTACATCAGCCACATCGAAATTTATGGTTTTTATGTATTTGTGTCATTTATCTCATGATTCTTTGTTAATAGCTTATGAAACTTGAACTTGGAGCTAAGCAGAATCAGTCATGTTACTATTTATACCAGAAACACTGTTGAATATCATATCGGTCGTTTTTGAATATTTAGTAATCGCCATTTTCGTAATCATATTTCATTCCCTCCATTAGGGGGGCGAGGGTATTTTAATCCAGGAATGTCACCATTACTGGTCTTATTATATGATCCCACATTAACTTTAGATTGCTTCATACCATTATTTGTTGGATTGCTACGACACTTGTTAGAATAAAATTTTACCGTGGGAAAAAGTTTGTCGAAAGTAATCAGCACTTCTTACTTTATAAAAGTATAAAAAATAATTCTTATTAGTTTATATTTATTATTTAACAGATATTCTAAAAATCTCTGCTACATCTCCTATTAATTGCTCATAAAATTAATTTTATATTAAATTATGCATTTTTTTCTGTTATACGAAAATAATTTTATGTAAAATTAACTATGAGTTTTCAGTATATTATTGTGTACTATAGATGCAATATATGATTTACTGTATCTTAAACACAGATCTAAACTAAAGGAACGAAAGAAATCACTAATAAAAATATAATTTTTATCATCGCAATTAAATTGGATCATTCAGAAAAGGATCAGCTTAATCACGCTGTTTTTATTTTCATAGATTAGTTCCATTTTTCTTAGCTTCATCTTATTCGTAAAATCTTATGAGCTATATCAATAATAACAACTCTGCATAATAGTGTATTTATCAAATTTGTTCTCTCCCTACCCATGATTCCCACATCCTAGGGAATGTCGAGTTAAGATAACAAATCTCTCACTCCTTACATTAGCGAAAATTGCGATATTTTCAACAAATTTAAACAGGTATTGAATCTGTGACAGATCAATGCCCTTTAATCACTATGTACTGGGGAAGCTTAAACTTCAACTTATTTGGAAATCTAATTTACTTTTCCGATTCCTAAATGTTCACTTACTTAAGCCTGGATTTTAGTTTGCACTTCACAGTTCATAGACGGGTTAATGCTGTCCTGGTATTCTTATCATTATTTACATTTTGTTTTAAATGTTTTCGGTAATGCACTATAACTTTTACTTTCATTGAATGATGCTCATGAATGATCTTGCTGGAATGACAAAGTCTACGATATTCGTGGAAATTATATAGCATAATTTACATTCTGTAGATTATTTTTTCCTATCTTTACCAATCGACTAATAGCCGAAATTCTGATGGGTCGACATTTGGTTTGGCTTGTTTGTCGCTCAACGGTCATTTTTTGCACACGAGGGCTAATTAGACCGTGTCCTACAGTTTAAAGTCGATTCAGAACTGGTACAAACATCCATGCCCAAAGAAAGATTTGAACACACGAATACTTGACACAAAAGTAATTCGTTTTCAATATGAGCAGAGTTCTGGAACACTGTGGTATAAGCAACTTTAAAGTGAATTCGAAATCAAGTATCGGAGACCCACAGTGGCCGACAACTCGAAGAACAAATTGGATCTTCCATGAATAAGCATGCTTCTCATAAAATAGAGGTAGAAAAATAGATGAAATCATCTAATTCCTAAAAAACCACGTCACAATTAAATTCAAGGTCTTGTCTAGAAATGGTTGTGAAATTGCTCATGAGAAGCACAGAATTTTTTTTTTTTTTTTTTTTTAAATTAATATTTAATTTTAAATTTTTACGGCAATATCTTCAGATTTTAATTTTGAAATGTGGCTCTGTTCTGTGTTTCAAAGCTATATGTATACCAACATAAAGTATTGTCATCAATGTATTGCATATTTAATTTACTTTTAATGCATTGAAACAGACAGTTTTTGAGAGTTTTCCTGTTTATTATGATAATCTGGGACTTAAACCATGTGAATTATGTTCATTCCCAGCTAAAGCATTTAGTCACAAAAGAGGATGACACATTAATGTCTGAGTCTGCTGTGGCAATGTTGGGAAAGGCGTCAATTTCGAGACCAGGATGTGATGAGTTCTATACCAGACAAAAACGAAGATCCGTCGTTAACAAATGCCGATTGGAGCATGTGTCGTGGTGCCATGTTTTTCCACTGATAGGGTGTAAGGAGAAGGGTACCAGCTCAGTTGTCGATCTCGTCATTAAACCATGATTCATAATTATGAGACTATTGACTGTATTTAGCAACTATCAGTCTGTAGAAATAAGAAGAGATGTTAAGAAAACAATTTCAACTGTCTCACTCTGGGTTTTGGATTTTTCATTTCTACTTGCAAGAAATTTGCAACTAAAAATGAACAGTACAAGTTTTGCTTCCTTTTCGTGCAAATGTTTTAGCATTTTTTAAAAAACACCCCAATAATTTATATATTATTCAGATATAAATAATGCTTATAATAATTATTTTTAGTTTTACTCATAAGTTTAAAAGGCATCTCCTTCATTTAAGGTGGCATATATTCATGGCATATATCTAGTATGCTTTGTTCAAAAAGTATTTTTGAGAATCTGACAATTAGGACAGTAAAAACATACTTTACATTCATCTGATATTTTGGAAAAATTTATTCAGACTTTCTCCTTAGAATTGAAATTTCTCCTTATCAAATAAAAAAATATCTTTTGGGAATTTTATAAGCAATAATTCATTAATTTACTCCCTAACTCACATAGCACTCACATAACAGGAAATACAATTTTATTTCTCTACTTTCAGCTTCGATAGCACTTTTTTTTTTAAAGTATTCCAAAGAAAATAATATACTTGCAATATCTCGAAGAAAGTTAGAAACACTTTATTATCTAAAAATGTTTTGCATGAGTAATGTTGCCATAATTTCAAAACAAAAAAATCTATTGACTAATAGTTTTAAACTTTCTCTTTTTACATATAAAGTTTAAGAATAATGCGTATAATGTATGATATATTACTACAACAAACAAAAATATTAACAGGATTTTCTGAATAATTAAAACATTCCAAATGATGCGTGGAGTAACTGATGCAATAAAAACACCTCATACAATAGCAGTGAATCGTTTGGAAAATCCGGCTCGTATGTAGCTCACAATTCAAAGAGACGCAGACGATTATCTTTTCGTTTCCGGTTCGAGTTCTTTTATGTCAGCAGTGGAAGCAAAGAGCGGTGTTAAATACCGCTTACATGCCATGTCACCTTCATTTCAAAGGAGACATCACAAACTTTTCGGAGCGGAAGAGACTTGTCTGGTGTTCTGGGTTCAATAGGTTCCCTTCAAACAAACGAGTTGAGTGTTCCAAACACATTCAGCTGGGAAACATTTACAAATATGCTATATTAAACAAATTCCATTGAATGAAACTATTTCTGCACAGCCGAAAGTATACTAACTTGTCACCAAAATGAAAAAATATTATTTCTATATTTAAATTTGCGAAAGATTATCGATAAAACCTATTTTTAAGAGAATGATATCCAAAATAAAAACAAATAAATTATATTTATCTTCAGTCAATTCAGATAAATTTTTGCTTCATTCATTTTCCAATGTATTTTTACTCGCCATGTAAAATTTATTTATGTGATATCAATGAAGTAATTAAAACTTTTTATATGTTTATTTTTACATTCACTATTACGCAGGATATCTGTAAAATTTCTGACATATTTTGATATTTAACGGTCCATGAAATAAAAATAGCTTCAAATTAGAACATTGATACTTAAATAAATTCAAGAGATAATTCATCAAATAAATTGATCATGCATAACAATATTTAAATATTTCTGGAAATTTTATGAGTTAAGGGTAGGGTAGAAGAAACTGAATACTTAAATTTGAGGAAAAGATTGTCACTCTCTTATATTACTTTTTATTCAATTGAATTTTACAATGTCAAAATGAGTTTTTCAAAACATTTTTAATTTAACTGCAAATCAATAAAACAATGACAAATGACTATTTTTAATTTGACTAAAATACGAAAAGTTTCACTTCAAATTTTCAACTAATTAAAAAACTATCAAAAGCTAACATTAAAAACTAATTAAAAAGTTATTTAAATTTAAAAAAAATTATTTATTATATAGCAGAATATTTCAGTATCTCGACTGATTTTCTTATAATAATAACAGAATTAAAAGCTCTTCGTAATCGATTCTGTGTGTTTTGTGATCTTTAGAGAAAGACAATTTTTATACTGTCACAAAATTGCATTACTTTGTATCGCTTCTTCTAAACATAATTTTTTTTGACAGTTTTAATAGGTAAATTAAAATATAAGTGTTCTTAGTAATGATATTATATTTGTTTGTGATAATATGTCAAACTAGAGCGAATTATTACTAAAACGAATGTGTAACAAAAAGAAACTCGATGGATTAAAAAGCTAAATATCCATAGATGATTTGTCTCTCGTATATTATTTAATGTTGAAATATTTAACACTGTGCACTAGATAACCTAGGTCAGTAATTCTCAACCACTGTACTGCGGTACTTTTGTGTGCCACCTAATTCTTATAGTGTTCCGCCATATTTTAGAAATGTACACAGTAAAAGTTATAATGCTTTAAAAAAAATGTTTTTACATTTAAGAAAATAAAATATTTGCCCCACGTCAAGAAGATTCCAATATTCTAATTATCTGCTATTGCAATTTTACACATCTTATTTGTGGGAATTTGATGTGAATAGTTAACCAACATAAAATCGAAAAAAGATTGATAGAAAACGCTATGAAAGTGACATTCTTAATCGATATGAAGTGAAAATTTCTCTAGTACAAGTATTATTTCTTGATATGATTCTCGATAAGAAGTGGAAGTTTTTACGACCAAATATATGAAGGAAATTATCACAAAACATCAAGCACAGATGCCTCATTAAAAGTGTCCATAGGTATAAAAGGATATATATAAAGGAAATTTCAATGAAAAGGTAATAAATTTTGTTAGAATCAGCTCTCTCATTCGAATTCACAGAATTGAAATTTTTTTCCCTAAGACATAATTTTTGAATGTCATTTTAAAAGAAAAAATATTTGAATTCATTCATATGAAAAGCATTTAATAAAAGTAAATTATTGATAAATATTTGAGAACTGTAGGTAAAGTTTTAATGAAAGCTGTTATTAAGCCAAATATTATCATAAACTAATTTACACAGCCCATTATAGGTACTTCTAATAATGGGCTGTATAAATATATTTGTGTTATTTTTCTTTGTGTGCCACCAAATTTTGAAATCGTTAAAAATGTGCCGTGACAAGTAAAATAAATAAAAAGAATGAGAATCAGTGCCTAAGTGACTCAAAGCCGTTGTACGGTATTTTAACATTCACAGCTCCCCGGGAGGATTTTTCCTAGATAGTGAGACGTATTCACATGTCCCAAGGGAGAAAACCTGGAAATCTCCTAAACATTCATCTCGACGGAAGTGCATGATGCAAGCAGAAGTTTATCCATCTCTTGTTGTTCAACGGTGATTTGAGATCTTCCGCTTTGAAGAGCGATGTCAAACTACTAACCAGAGGTGTTTACAACTTGTCCATAATGCTAATAGATTTCAAAAGGTCAAAATAGAAACCGTGGAAAACGGGAAGATTATTAAACAGAACGCCGACCAAAATTTGAAAATTTCTTTGCAAAAAGTACTTACGAAGATATACAATTTGTTAGAAAATGGGTCCGAATAATTGAGAAGGAAGAGCTTTAAATTTCATTCGAACTTGGAAAAATTCAGAAACTAACTGAGATTGATAAACATCATAGACTACAAAGACGGCAATCTTTCTTTTAAAAAATCCCGAATAACATATGTGGTATCATTTTATCTCCGTACTTGAAAAAATTTCGCAATTAAACAATCCCATATTATATAACACCATCTCTAATGGCAAATTGATGTATTTCTGTGGTACCCGCAAATATAAAACATCATGGAAACCTCATGGACACATCCATAGAAAGTTGAGGGGTGAGAATTAGTAAATCTGTAGAATTCCATTAGTTTTCAAGGTTGAATCTTTAAAATGGGAATAAAAATACTGTTTTATATTTTGGGAATCTGATTTCCTGGATTGCTGTCTTATTTCCGCAGAACTGCATAAACAACATCTGAAATCAAAACACGAGTCTTCCCATCAGTTGTGAAAAATCTTCTAGATTACATTCGAGTAGAAATGTGACTCTCATAATCACCTTATCTAAATCCGAGGAATTGTAAACTTTAACCTGTTTTTGAAACAGCGGTCTGTGATAAACTACATCAAAATCTGACATCATTTAAGAACATCTCTTCAAGCACTGAGTTTGAAACTGACTAAGTATGTGACATTACGGAAAACTTTAAGAGTTTATTAAAATTTACTTGTGTATCGCTAAACGCCATTTTTAAAATTCCTGAATGTATTATAACCAAACACTAAACAAAATAGATACTTCTTCAATAAAAATATTTTGTATTTTCTGATGTTTACAATAAATTTCTTGTCAACTGTAAAAATTTGCACTTTTGTATTTTAAATTCTTAAACAAAGTGGAAAGAGTCATTTATTTTTAATACATTTTGTTCCCGCTTGCATCAGTTTTTTTAAAGCACACATATACATTTATTACTATTAAGTAAACTGTCTTTGTATTTTTGATTAGTGCTAAATTTACAGGCCCTAGTCCAGCACATTTAACACATTATCTCACGAAGAAATTTACTTTTCTAGTTCAATTTATTTTGGAAAAAAAAATACTTTTTACTAATTACAATATTTTATACTACAGTAGAAGTCCATTAATCCGGCATCCAACAGTCCGGAATGCCCGATAGTCCGGCATCTCTTCGGAAAATTGTAAAAATTTTGGTTTTCTCCCAAAGTATGTCTGTAAAGGAAATAAAAAAGCTCGAGAGCTATTCGGAAGTTTTCTGAGTGGTTCGAGATCATCCGGAAGCGCTCGGTATTGTTCGGAAACAATTAGCGGCCGGTTAGTCAATAGTAAACGTAACTTTTGAAACTGTTTATAAAAAAAGTGATTTCCGTTCTAACGGTACACAGGGTGACCATGTTTTCAAAACCTAAGCCTAAATAAAGTGACTCAGATGCCAAAATGGAAGAAAAGGAAAAATCAGCTGGGCAAAAGCTGCAGCTAAATAAGTTCATCTCTTTTGCTGAGGCTAGTACAGTGCCTCAGAAATTATTGATTTCCATATCATTAGGAATGAATTTTAAACTAAACGTCAAAAGTCAAGAAAACAAAAAGACATTCATGACTTTTTTAAATCTAAGTGAAATATGTTTTACAGTACGTGTACATACATTATATGAGATGTAAAATAAACTTTGTTGTATGTATTTGCATACTGTATTTGTAGTTTAATTATTAACCTATTGTTCTTATAATTACCGTCCGATAGTCCGGAATTTTCGGTAGTCCGGCACCGAGCCGGTCCCGAACGTGCCGGATTATCGGACTTCTACTGTATTATCATTATTTTGAAAATTTTTTATTTCTTTGTTTCTTTGAGAAAAATATCTTCGCTTCTTTAAAATCCTTTTACGAATATTTGTAAAAATTATAATCTTCTTTGAAAAACATTTAATTATATTTATTTTCAATTTCATAGAAAAAATTTATTCTCACTATTTCATTATTGATAAAATTCAGGGAAATATTTGTCTACCAATCATTGTTCTTTATTAGAAAATTTACAGTTTTGTTAAATTTCACAAAAACGTCATTCATCAATATCTTTTTCAGTAATTTAAAATAGTAAGACTTCTCCAATTTAAATTAGTCGTTACTTTTACAAGAGCAAATAACAATGCTTCATTACAGAGAATTCAGAGATTTTATTACCAAATTTAAATGTCATCATCATTAAAATGAATATTTATTATAATTTAAAGTATAAATCAGTACAAAAACTACTATTATAAATTAGGTTTTGTCGTTAATACAATTCTCTTTCTCAGAATTACATATTTCAATTAAGGGAAATTTTTATAACTATTGAAAAATTTATCTAGAAAATATTGTTATTTAAATATAAAATTATTTTTCTTCGTTTTGCTTGATTTATGAATAAAAAAGTTAAAAATAAAAAGTAAATGGGAAAATAATGAACTTTTCCGGGTTCTTCGGAAAAAATGTTTTTACACATATATTTTTAATTTTGTTTTTGCTGTGGATTGTTCATTTCTTGGAATTCTTTCTCAATCGCTAATTTCATCATAAAAATATTGTAAGGCATATTTGAAACGTTTTGTTTTTTTATTTGAATAGTGAAGGTAATTAATTTTACTTAGAAAAATATTTTACAATTTTCTGAGAATTTTATAAAATAATGAGTCCATCTTTGACGCAAATAAATATTCCCATTTTTTTAAAAATGACAACTTTTTTTTATTTCGAATTTATAATTTTATTTTTCGAATTTAGCTTTTGATAAAAGGATTAATTATAAAATATGAAAAAAGTAAAGAATCTCTACTGGTGCTTAAAATATCTCTCGATAAATTGAAGTGCTAGTAAATAAATTTTGTAGCAAAAACAAAAAAGAGTTCATTATAAAAATACAAAATATTTCCATCAATAAAATTTCAAATTTAAAAAAAAACGTTATTAATTTAAAAAATATTTTGCGATAATAAGTATTTTCTAATAAATTATTTTATTTTTCTATTTAAGTAAAGGGCAATAAATATAAAGTCATTAATCACCTCATTTCTTATCGATTTTTTGGTAAACTCCTAGCTTCATATCGATTTCTTATATTTTAACAGTTTCAAATACTCTTAACAGTTTCAAAATAAGAGAGTATTGTTATTTATACAAAAAGGATTGTTTATAATAAGCGAATTGTTTTCAATAAATAAACATATTTTACGAAGATTTGGAAAAAAATTATCCTGAATAGTTAAGTGAAATAAGTTAACGAAAATTTATACAAAATAAAAAGAAAATTAATATATAAAATGAAACCCGCATCTCAAGGACCAGTGAATATGCACTCACTCTTGGCCACCTGAATTGTATGATAATTGGAAATATAATGAAATGTACTGAATATATACGGAAATTATGAATTTGTGATGTGTGAATAATATCAAAATCAGTAATTAGTGTGGCTGTTATTGTTGGCTAAAACCGCTGCCACACATCCCGATGTAGAATAAGAATAACTATGGGTGTATCCCTGAGACTTCCATGGACAGTCCATGTGATTTCCACTTTTTGACAAAGTTGATATTTTGCTAGTGTTATTGGTGTATCTCGGCTTTATTGTGTAAGCATGAATCAAACATTTTGAATAAGTGGTACATCGGAAGAACAAGCGAACCAGAAAAGCAATTCAATCTGATGGCTAAAGCAAATTTCTTGAATATTGCGTGTGGTTGCGTAATGTCCCATTGGAATGTGGCTGATAGCAAAGTTTAAAAGTATAAGACAACCATGGGCCTCAACTCCTCTGATATGAAACGCTAGATGCTCAATACACCTACAATGTGTAGTGGAGAAATGCAGGTGTTGAACTCCCACATCAGAGATGCAACAATACAACAGTCTCTCACCACCGGTGTCTCCAGACTTGAATCCGAGCCTCGTGGTGTGGCAGACAAAAGCATGATTCATCATTAAAGACAATATCATTCCATTCCATTATCCGTCGTTCATCGCACGGAGCAAACGCCAGTAATTTTAAATCAAAGGTAAAGGAAGCAATAAACATTTTGAAGAAATTCCACACATTTGCAAAAGACTTCGAAAGATACCCATGGACACCAAATGATTCGTAACAGACTGAATGTGGTTGTACTATGGTTCATGATGTGGCCAAAGGAATCATAACAGCCATGCTAACAATATGCCTGTCATCAGGTGCAGTGGCGCAAAAAAGTGGGTGCTATAAGGGTCATAGGTCCAGGCACATCCCAGATGCTTGATATCGTCCTGCCGAGTGCTATGAAGGGTGATCCCTATAGGTTACTATTCATCTTCTGTCGAACTCAGAAACTTACTCGAAATATGCTCTGCTTTTTCATGGCATCATTAAATACCTCAAGTGAAAAAATTCGCATTATTTTAAAATGGCAGTCCCATTTTCTTTAACATACCACTTGCACATGACATCATAGTCGTTCTGCTGCTTATGCACTGCAATGCTAATGATTTGCAGAACTTATCACTGAACAAACGCATAAAGTAAATTTCACATGATTTGCATGCTTTTTTCAGGATGTTGCAATGAGGGCGGTCAGCAGTATATAGAAAGTAGACAAAAAAGTTCTTGCCATTTTCGAGTTGCATTTGAATGAAATGAGAATAAGTATGCAAATTAGTATATCATGTGGTTGAGATACTGGGTCAGTCGAGAGTAGGAATAACAGTCGTTATAAAAGCAGGTCCACAGCGCACATACATCACTTATAATTCGTGCAGTAGCGAAGAGAAATGACGTCTAGAAGAAGCTAGCGCGGTGTTGTTTGCTTTACGACTTCAAAATGGACTTATAAGCTGATGCATCAAATCACCGAATATGTCAAGCGCTTATCAGGCATAATCATCATCAAGTGGCTCACTATGAGCTGCTACCGACGAGCCAAATGACCATTTTGGACCTGAACTCGCAATAATTGAAACGTGTGCAGCAGAAAGAGAAAACCATTTTTAATTGCAAGGGTGTACTGTTCTTGGCCGATAACACGAGGCCGCATGTAGTGTGAGTGGCCTAGAATAACATACAGCGACTTGATTGGGAAATTTTGTGCCCTCCTCCTTACTTACCTGACCTTTCACCATGAAGTTACCACCACTCCATTACCTGGACAATCATCTTTATGAAAAATTCATTACCAATGAGGCAAACTTGCGACCAGCACTTACGGATTTCCTTGCGCCTAAAACCCCCGAGTTTTATCGCAAGGGGATTGTAAAACTGGAGACATGTTTGTTATCAGACGGCTCTAGATGCCAATGGGGATTACTTAGAGAATAAACAATAGACCACATTTTTTGAAGGTCATATTATTTTGGATCATTAAAAATATTAATAACTTTCTTGTTTACGTTGCACACACACATATAATTATATATATCCATGCTATTCAAACTTTCCTCTGATAAGAATTTAATAAATATTTGCAGATTTTACTAACTTTTCATTATTTTTCTCTCTTATGATTTTTATGTGTTCATTGTTGCCATATACATATAATTATCAAAATAATGGAAGGGAACAATAGGGCATTAATGGTAGGATCACGCTCTTCGGATTTGGGCGCACATAAACATCCAGGATGTCATTTCTATAAGTGTGACCATTAACATTTCCACGGGAAAAGACATAGAGGTTCGTGCGCCCACCCAAAATGATGTATTTCGATAGCAGCGCCACTATTTTGCATAATGTCATATTGTTCAGCTTCTTTTTATTTATCAACAATATTCAAGTTTCAATGAGATTGGTTTATTCTTGAGAGAGTCATCGCTATTTCTCTGATTTTTCCTTAATTTTTGGTAACCAGTATGCTCTTAGGGCCAATACTCTTTGAATAATACTCAATGAAGGCCTCTATAAATTAAAAAATAAAATTGTTCTTGTTCTTTTTTTTGTTTGAAGAATGTTTGAAGAAAATTGGTAGTAAAAAAACAAATAAATTAAAAAAAATTATTAAAATTTAATGTATCATATTAAATAAAATAACATCAAAGCGTAAAGTATATTTATAAATATCACAAAGGCGGCGTAAGGAGTTTTTACTATAAAAGTGTATTCAAATATTCACTTGCCGAAAAAAGTTTCTTATTTCAAATAAATTATTGTTAAATTACTTATAAAAGAATTCTGCGCTTAAATAAAATAAAATTTGTTTTTAAATTTTTTATTTTCAACCAATGCGAAAGATAATTCCTATTGCTTTTCACATCAGAATCTTCTAAATTACAAAACGTTCCAATGAAAAATTTAAATACATTTAGTTACTAAGAAATGAGTAGGTTAAAGGTTATAATAAGCGATGCAAGGAATGAAAATTAAAATAAGAAGAGCTGAAAATGTCACCAGGATTCTTCAGGAAGGAAATGATAGGATAGGAAATGAAGTTCAAAATAAAATATGAGAAATTATTTCTCGCTTTGAAATCTTTGGGATTTTTTTCAATAGAGCTATTTCATTAAAAAAATCATCGGGTCATATTTTTAAATCATTTATCATTAAAAAAAGAATGTACTTAATTTATTTTAATAAATTTTATACAATTCTGAGAATCATTGCTAATAAAAATTAATAAATTTTTGCACTTTTAATAAAATTAATTATTCTTTCAATGTTTTTTTTATTCTTTAATTAAATTTCTATTTCAGAATTTAATAACTGAAAATGAAATAAAAATTAATACAATAATATAATTAAATATTCTTACAATTGAAAATTTATTAAATAATTACAAATCTGTGTTTCAAGAAGTTAAAAATAAGTAAGTGTTTCGTTACACAACAGGTAATAACATTTATTTCAAATGAATCACAAGATATTTCTATTTTCTTAGAAAAAAATTAAGATAATAAAAATATATAAACCAATTATAATATGATTTTGTGTGAATTTTCATGCTCAAAATTGGAAATATTTATAACCAATATTCTTTTTAGATTCGTATAATGCAAATATTATTTTTCAAACAAATTATTAATTTTTGTTTGTTTATTTTATATCCTGAAAAAATTTTCGATTAGATAAATATATTGAACGGATATTATAACGAAAATTGTGTTCTCAGTCAAGAAATTTATTATAAATATGAACAGGTTGAATGATAATAAATGTGAAAAAGAATCTGATGAATAATAAAAAAAAATAATAGCTTTTTCTCCAGAACGGATTTCGGAAAACCGAATTTGATTTATTTATTTCTAGGAATTGTTTCTCAATATAGCTGTTTCCTATGAAACTTTTGTAAGGAATTATTTCGGGAAACGATTATTTTTCGCATAAAAATATGACATTTAATTTTAAAAAACTGATTCTACCTTTCTGAAGAATTCCTTGAATTTATTCATATAATATTATAAATTCATATTTTTTGTTAATTAATGATCAAATATTAAGATCTGAAAGTAAAAACTAGAAAAAATTTTAAAGCGTTTGAAATAACGCCTGGTGAGTTGAAGTCGAAGTAAATAAAATGTGTTACAACTGATATAAAAACATTCTTTATAAAAGAATTTTTTATTCTAAATGAATGATTTGACAAAGAACCTGTCATTAAATTGATTTCATTTAGCTTTTATTATTTTTATGTGCCTTGAGAATGATATTTTTCAATAAGAATAGCAATAAGAATAAAGTATTTCTTCACACACTTTCATTAAATCGATGAAATGAAAGTATATGATTCATGTTCTCAAGTGTGTTAGTTAATTAATGTTCTCGAACAAAAGTTAAAAATTGAATTCAAAAATTAGAATTCTTTATAACCTTTAAAATGTTGTTTCGTTAATCGATATTAAAGTAAATTAAATATTTTGTTCCGAATGAAGTAAATACACTTATAAGAAAATTTTTATTTAAAATAAATAATTGCGTAATCAAATCCTTTTCACAGGATCGCTTTCCGCAATGATTGTTTTAGCTTTTATTATTTTTATGTGTGTGATAACAATAAGAAATAAATTATTTCTTAATAAGTTTTAGCTTAATATATGAAAATTTATATAATTAGTACTCTAAGTGTGGTAGCTAATTGATGTTCAGGTAAAAGATAAAAATTTAAATACAGAAACTAAAAAATTCATTATAGTATTTGTTCAATGTTGTTTGGTAAGTCGAAGTCAAAGTAAATAAAATATTTCATCACAACTGAAGTAAAACTATTGGTTATAAAACACTTTTTATTTTTATTGCTTGAAAAAATGTTTTACTAAGGCTCTCTCATTAAAGAAATTTCTCTGAACTTTCGCTAACTATAAGATGGCAACAAGAATAAGAATTTTCAACATGGAATTTTATTTGTCTCATTTGTTTTCAATTTAAAACATTCGAAGTTTCAAAAAATGCTCATTAAAATTTTAATTCTTAAATGTAGTTATTTTTCGTATTAAATATTATTTGATGCTTTAAGTACTGAAAGTGTTCACACATTTTGGTAGCGAATTTACAAGGTATATAGTTAAATAAATACAAACATTTTATTTTATAATTTGTTCAGTCTGATAGCGCTTTCTCTGAACTGCCCTATTACATCTTGATTTCGAAGATAAAAGTCTTTTTTGTGAAACATCAATTCTGATATTTATTCCACATCTGCTTCACAAGCTTCAAGAGTGCATCCAATGTTTTAGGATGCCGCTTTTAAAAAGAGCTTGTTTTAACAGACCAAATGCACAGTTATCAATAGCTGAAACGTCAGGAAATGCATTTATATAAAAAAATTGCTTCATTTTTTATTTTTTCAAAAAATAGAACAGTAGATTTGGAGCTTTATATGAAAGGAACTTAACGCAGTGAAGATTGTTTGGATAAAGCAATGGAATTTCCCTTTGGAAAATTGGTGTTGAAATATAGTACTTCTGATAGTAATCCGAACTAATTTTGACATTTTTTTCTACTTTACTTATTTTAAAATTTCCGTTATAAGAGAATCCAGTGATGACTATAAAATCTTTAGAAAAATCTGTCTTGTTTTCTCTAAACCGATTCGTAAAATCTCTTTCTTTTCTTTTGCGGTAGTAAATTGTTCTTTCCCCCCCCCCCCCAGTCAGATAAATATATCCAAGCTTCATCAATAGTAACTATATATTTCCATTTTTCATCCACAAAATAATTTTCATTAAACAATTGCACAGTCTTACGCTAAAAAACATGCTTCGGTATTACACGATGATCATCGTGCACTTTACTTTGATTAACTTTAAATCGGATTTTATAGTTTTGTTCCAATAGAGGTATTAAAAATTTTTCAATAGTTCTTTGGGTAGTAGGATTTTCCTTTAAAACATGATACACGACTTAAAATTTAATAAGAGATGTAAATACCTTTGTTGGGTATATATTTTTTGCCTTTTTTCAAGTCAAATGTAAATTGATATTTCTCTCCTTTCATATTAATTATGTCACTTATTTCATTAATAGAAATATTAAAACTATGATTTTCACATCTTTTATTAATAACTAAATAAGAGTATTCCGCTTCACAAAAATATTGCCTTCGATCCACTGTTTATTTTTCAACGACATTTTGAATCAAAGAATATTTTTAATGCTGCGGAGGATAACCAAGTCCTATTACAATTTGTTGACAATCACGTCTTTATTTTTAAATCAGTATTTGACTTTAAAGAGAAAACTGAAATCGTTACAAAAATGAGTAAACACCTTCTGTAAATATTTCCATAATATGGCAGTTTAAATAGATAGTTTTGATTTTTCCCATTTCATACTTGGTAAATATTTGTGAAAACAAATCCTATTTAGCGAAAGATTTTAACAAATAGTATTTTTAATAACACAAGATAAGCAGGTTAATGAGAAACTTTTGCAACTTAGTAATATCTAGAACATGTTAAATTTTTCTAGAACACAGCAATGTTTTCAAAATATCGGTCAAGTATAAGGAACTATTTTAAGTAAAATTGCGTAAACTTTCAAAGGCAATATAGGATATTTACTGTGTCAGCTTCCTTTAAAAATAACCTTTGCCTTTTTTTTAGTATACAGGAAAACACCTCTAGAGGCCTCATACTATACATAATTTTATGAGAGATTTTTGATTTCTTCCTCAATTCACGAATTCGAATGTGAATGAATAAGAAATTAATAAGAATAAGAATTTTTAAGCAAATGAATACCATCATTTTAATGCTATTCATTATAAAGAATAGTCTTGAAAACTTAAAAGGACTTGTATATGGAATAAAATGACTGTTTCAAGAGTGACATAATATTCAAGCTTTTTATTTTACCCATATATCTTTCTAATTATACATCTAATCTTTATATTAGTTTGGGTAAAAAGTAATCCCTTATTTTTTCGGTAGACGTCTGTAGTGATCGCTATCTCGCGAGGTATCTATCAAACAATTTCAAATTTATGCTCGTTGGAAAGGTGACATTTGACACTAAAATATTCTCTTACGGTTTTTTGTTTGATTAGTTCAGTTACGAGTACAAGGTTTTAAAAATAGAAGACAACAAACAGAAAATTCGATACATTTTAGTTTTCCTTCTATAATGGCGAAAATGCTAACCAGGTGGCTAAAATTGTGAAAGGTGTTTATCGTCCTATATATGACTGTAACAACCAGTTACGCACAATTTTGGCTTCGCCGATTCCGTTTGGGTATTTGGATGCCCTTTACCTTAAACCTTTTTAGAAAGCGAATCTGAAAGAAGTTACAAAAAGTTCACGTAAAAATAATGGATTTCTTTTTCCCCAACCTAATATATATAGCAATTTCATATTTATATTCCTTAAAAAGGTGACATTCCGACCTTTCAACGAACTAATTTCGAATAACGAAAAAAGGGTAACGAACTAATTCTTTTGCCCTTTTTGTTGGTCCATTCATATATTAGTTAAATAGTGTTAAAAGCAAAATGTGGAATTCAATAAAAAGAACATTCGTCGTATTTTTCTTTGGTAAAGGTGAAAATGCGTGATTAAAATTGAGAATGGCGTTTATAGTCATGATGCAGCCAATTATGTGCAAGTTCGGTATTGTCGATTCAGTTCAGATATTTTTGAGGTTAAAGGTCCACCTCGGATGTGACTTCGAAATTGTCGATAAAATATGAAAAATCATCGAAGATCACCCAGAACCTAAGTTAATAATAGATTTTTACCCGAACCTAATATATATATATATATATATATATATATATATATATATTTCTCCAAAGAAACTAAAATATGAGAAGTCTATAAATTTGTAAGAAGTAAAGTTTTATAAGTATGTTTGTATATCACTCTTTGCATGTATAAACTGTTCAAATGGTTATTTGTATTTCATTTGCTTCTTTTCTTAATTTAATGGATTATCCGCGATAACCACCCCATTCGATTCTGAGGGTAATCGAAAAATTGTTTAATATTTCTAATTTAAAATTTTATTTTTTATCATTTATTAATTTACCTGGGGTTTTTTTTTTTTTTTTTTTTTTTTTTTTTTTTAACAATATAATTAGCGCTTCCATTGTGGTATTTTTAGAATTTTTTAAATTACTTATTATTTTTCTGATTAATTTCGTTTTATGATATCTATTAATTTACTTTATTTTTAGAACTTTGGTTTGTTAAATTTCTCCTCACTTTTTTTCCAAAGAGCATAATTCCAAGATCACAGCATTTAATTCATACCGAATTTATTTTGAAATGCTCTTTCCCTTACTTGGACACTGAGGAGAGAGAAATACTCTCTTTTGTTTTTAGTTTTAAACTTTTAATGTTATATTTTAAATTCTTATTAATTTTAATATGCATTTACATACATTTTGAGCAAAAGCAATTAACTTTTCTTGACAAAATTAAAAATAGAAATGCAATGAATAAAAAATAAATAGGATAAATAAATTCAAAAAACCATTTTGCAATTAATTTTTAAGATTTTTTAAAAGACCTAAAATAATGAAGCAACAGTTTTGAACAGGAGCCGAATGTTTAGAGCTTTCGCCTTCAGTTCAACAGCTCGTGAGTCCAAATCTTTTGTCTGTTAATCGCTGAACAATCATCTTTTGCTCACAAGGGCTAATTAGACCAGAACCTACTGTTTAAACTATATTCCGAACCACTATGTATTAGTCAAACAATTTGAAAGCCTCTCCATTCATAATACTTTTTGTAAACGATACTCTAATTAAAAAAACATACCGCGTGAAAATTGATAAAATATATTTTTAATAACTTCATATTTCATAACATAAAAAAACATAAAGTTCTATGGTTTTTGTAATCAAATTTACAATACGTAATAAAATTGCCATGAATATTTAGTTGCATACCCAAATAATGCTAAAAATATTAAAATAAAAAAAAAATTAAGTACCCGAAAATTGAATGGAGATGATAATAATTTTTTTAGTTACGAATTTAGAAGATACGATTTAAGAATATTAAAATTCGACTTTTTTAATACCATATATTTTTATGTCTACGATATATATATATATATATATATATATATATATATATATATATATATATATATATATATATATATATAAAGCAATAGAAAAAGTATTTTTGTGATGTAGCAAATTTTTTCCTCTTATTTAATATTCGATTTCACCAATTGCGTATTACGTAAGTATCTAGTAACCATATACATAACATGTGAGTTTTGGCGGGGAAACTTTATCCCTCTTACATAATTTCCCCGAAAATTCTGCCTCGTACATGAATAATTCAAACTTCAACCTTATGGGAATATACTAGAAAAAGGAAATTTTGCTGAATATCACCGTCAGGGGGGGAGAAGGTACGGCTACAGCAGCCGCCCCTTGCTCCAGAAGATGCTCAAGATGAATCCGGGGATTTGGGTTCCACGAACTCCATCCCAGACAAGGTCAGCGCGTTGCCTTACCAACGAGCCACATGGCCGGAGAAGGACGCGCATGCGCACTCGCGGCGCTTGATTGCACGTGGCTTCAACCCACGATGCGAAAGTACGAGGCGATTTATTTCGACATCATCACATTTTTTTCCCCGGGGAAATGTTTTCAGTAAATAAATGTGGAGAGGGAGCAAGGGCGTAAATATTTCACTATCAAAAGAGTAGAAGATGCGTATCGATTACTCGATAAAAACAATTTTTATGAAGAACGTCCTATTTAGAATTATTTTGCAACCATTTTATTTTTTAGAAAGAAAATGTAATTTGCTGGAAAATATAGGATAATACCAAACATCATGTCATGTTATAAATCTGATTTAAGCTTGCTCCCAAATGCAAAATATTAAATTTTCTTAACTATTATATATGCCTGTATTATATTGTTATATTAGATTAACTCAATCCTTCAAAAGGTTTAATTATCAATCTGAAAAGCTGGGCAACCGTCCGGGGAACAACTAAGAAGGGTAAAAACCCTTTATTTTTTTTCTGGAATGCTTAATTTTCCCTAATAGGACAACTGAAAATTTTCAACTCCTCTACACTCATCCGGTTAATTAATTTCTCAATGGTCACTTTATTTACACGATGTTATATTTATGCAGAATTTCTAATTTAAAGTAGATTCTTCGAATCGTCACAAGCATTCACTTCTGAAGTGAGAATCAAACTCATATGTTCTTGGACTGAAAACTAGAGCGCAAATCACTTAGCTAGCAGCTCGATAAAGATGAACTGAAGTATGAATCAAGAGGAGTATATTATTTTTAATAATGATATATTAAAATTTAATCATTACTAAAAGTTTACAAAGGTTACCACAGTTTTTTTGTGGTAGCCATTGTCTTCAGAAGGAAAGCCTGAAATTCGATCCCGTAGACGATCCTGACGTAGATCCTGAATACTGCCCATTTTCCCCCATAAAGCAATAAAATTGTGAGTGCGTTACTGCAATTCGATAGTGCAATAACATTGTTTGCCACAGTTGTCAACTGTTAAAATATATATTACACATGTAAATTTGTGGGTATATTAAGGCAGCAAAAGAAAAACTACGCAAAATATAAGATAGAAATATGATTAGCGCTTAATAAATGCTGATTTAAAGAACAAATTAATAAATATGTATACTTATAAATCAAATCTTACTTTTGTTAGCTACCAAAGTTACTAAATGACAGGACACGAAACCTGATGAAAATCATTGGCTATAATGAACTATGCTTAAAAGAACATTTCTAAAATAGAAAACGCAAAGTAACATTTACATGCGAAATTATATTTGTTAGCATTGTCTGATTTTATATACTATGCAAAAAACAATGCATTTGATATTGAATTTCATGTTTTTCAGTTAAAGAAAGGGGAGGTTTTGTTCGCGACAATGAAACAATGTTTGTAAAATAGGATCATATTAATTATGGTCAGCTCTAATAATTTCATACAAAGTTTATGAATCTATAAAAAGTCGTCGCAAATAGGTTTAAAATGGTTGTTTTCTCGATGGTCCACACCTACATAGTTGGACTTAGAAACCAAAAACATTGAATAGCCTACCAATGCATTCCCAGCAGATTGTAGGACTTTTCATAGACCGCGAATTGTATTCATGAGTCGCAAGAGGTGAAACTGAAAAACTCCCAAGCACTCACCTCGACAGATAAGGATGCAGAGGGCAAAAATGTATCGTTCTGCTTTTTTTAAGAGTGGCTGAGACTGAAATTGGGAGGCTACGAAGAACCAGCTCAGTTACTGTTTCAGTGTTTTTATGTTCAATGAGGAAAACTTTCACTTTACTATGAATTAGAACTTTTTAATCTTTTATAATCATTATAATCTGTCACTTTAAAGACAAGTTCTAGCATTCATATGTTAAAATTCAATGTACTGGGCCGAGTTCACATCCTGGTGTGCCGAATTAGAATGCATGCAACAAATGTGTCGCATTTTTTTAATCCTTTCTTTTTAAAAATTAAAATAATTTTGCGCAGAAAGACATTGTTCTCGCGTCTTTAAGTTCATGGGTTCGATATTTGACCCGATCAAACCCAGCCATATTGAAGAGGTAATTAAATAATCTTTAGATTTTAATACACCCCTTTCTTGATATGGTGTATAAGTTTTGTAAGGAAATTCATTTGACCGTGATGTATAATTTCTTGATGGTTGATTCTGTAAAACAGTTTCTGTCAGCAAAAATAATGCAATAAGCCAAGCACACACACACAAAACTTAACTTTAAAATTACCATTGCCAATGAAAAACTAAAAAAAGTGAGATAGAAAAAAATTATAAAGAATTGATATCAAACTTAATGCCAGAATGTAATATAAAGATCATACCCAGAATATGCAAAAAATGTGATTTGATTATGATGTCATTTAAATCAATATTTTTATAATGATTATAGATTTTAAAGTGAATTACACAGCCTAAATAAACTGGAGCAATTTTTAAGATTCCTCCCGAATTAATTCTTTCAATAACAGCACAACACAGTATACACAATTCTAGAATTAATTTCAAAAGGTTTCGAAGAAAACTTGGGCTCCCAAATGAGAGACAACTTTTTCTTATCGATTCGTGTGATAATTGCTTACGATGGATAAAAAAATATATGAATAAATAATAATAATAATAAAAAAGAAGTGGATGATGAGAAAAATGAAAATGTGGTTTGGAATACAATGGGAACGGTCACGAATAAAATAACGATTTTAGAACTTTGTTACTTGCTTTTGATGAAAATACAGAACACGATAATTTTGTATTTTAGGCACAGAGTGTCTATTGAAATTTTCTGGCATTTTTGACAGCAAACACTTGATATGGAAGGGGCTCCAAATCAGTTATTCAATACTCATCAAAGGCTTTACGTGGCCTAGTAACATTGCTCTCTTCAAAATGAACATTCCGGGTTCAATATCAGCCACTACTGAACGATGAATTTTGTCTTCCTGTTTCTTGATTTCGCATTGTTAAAGTGGTTAGTACAATTTTTCCAGGTTTAATCTCTTGCAACACATGTGTGAATGTGGTCTGCAACTTATTTGTAGTCTGCTATTAAACAGAACTGATTTCGGTGATTTGTTTTTCAATGATTGGACAGATATAAACAATTATGTGCTTATAAAGTTATTTCAAACTCTAACAATTGTACAATAACCCAACAACAGGCGCCTTACCTTTCAATTACCTATTGAAATATCAGCGAGCAGCTATTTTCTCATCATTTTTAATCACTCTTGGGAAACATTTTTTGGAAACTATAGTTGAAAATTATGAGCGGAATATTCTATTCCCATTCCGGAGTTACTTCTCAATCGAAAATGTTCAATCACCCTCGGTAATTTTATCACATATTTGATTAGTTCTCCACTTTGCAATCACTTTTATACGTGAGTGTTAATACGACTAAGACATAGAATTTAAAACGGACCTTAAACCATTAAAAGTTTATAGATTCGGGAGAATCGAATCTAGGAACTATTGAATTAAAGCTCAAAGTGCTTATTCAGCAGTCAGCTCAGTTTTGTCAGACAAATGTCTGAAACAAGTTAGACTTCCATGAACAGAATGTTCTCTAAATTTTTATTTTATCTATTATCTATAAGAAACTACCATTGGCTGTGACTTTACTGTTACTTTTTTTTTTTTTTTTTTTTTTTTGCTTCTACACCAATTACTTGTAAAATACTTGGACATACCACATATTTGAAATTAGCATCGTTTGTGACCAGGTGCCTCAGGATTTTAATAGATTATACATGCCACCACTATCAGCAGTTTGTAAGTTCAATTCCCACATTGAGTGTAGATGTTTGCATAGTGCTTCAGAATCCGTTTCAAAATTGTAAATCCCGATCTAATGAGATTTCGTATAAAAAATGGGACTACAAAGTGATAAAAACAAACTGAATTTGGCTACCACTACCGTACCAATTGCCTCCTGTATTTTTGATAGGATTTAAAAAATCTCTAAAACTGATATTTTGTTCATAAAGTTTCACCTTTCTTTTGATCTCAGTCTTAAGTATTTTCTAGTATCAAAGATATCAAGATAAAAATTTCTGTTTAGTTCTTATTAAGATTTGATAGTTTGCAATTTCAAAGTTGAGATAAATTTGTTTAAATAAATATGATGTTTAAGACTGGTTTACAATAAGTCAAAGTTCAAACTTTTTCTTTATTCTTAAAATTAAATTTAAAAACCTGATCTTTTAGTCCAGTACAGTGTGAATCATTCATCTCTAGTGGTTCAACAATGACTAGTACCACAGATATAATATTATCTGTGAAACGAGCCTCATTACTATTTGTCATACTAGCTATACTCTTATCAGTATGCACTAGACAGACGACTGTCAAGTACGTGAACCATATTCTCTGGCTCAACAAGTATCACCGATAAGATATTCCAATCTTATTAGCATGCTCAACTTGCTAAAATTACGATGGTCATAAGAATCATATTTGTGATTCTTATCAGTAAAATACAGCCTGAATCAGTCTTGGTGAAGACGGAGAGTAATTCATTCTACCATCGCTTTTCAAGTATTCTGGTCACATTCATCGACATTTCGATCAAGATATTTTGTAATCTACAAGATTTAATTCACATTAGAATCAATTAAATTAGAATTAACCAAAAAAAATCGGAAGAATTGAATTTTTTCAAAAATATGTTTCAAGAATCGTGAATTTGTTTCCCCTTATATTGACTTATTGTGGAGCTGCAACATAAGATGCTGTTATTTGTTCTTTATCGAATGTGGCGTATCATATGACCAGAACTACAAATATAATCGTTATATTAAAAATATTATACATTCTTTGAAAAAATTAGATGTCATATGAATTGAATTTAGTTCTTAAATTTATTTATTTGATAACATTTTATAAGAATGAGTTTGACTTAAATATTTGCTAAATCAGTTTCATACTAATCATGATAAATATTATAATATAAATAAAAGAATCAAATTGATTATATTATATCGATTTGATCGCATATTATATAATATTACTTTACCAAAGGTGCCTTCATGTTAATTGTGTTTTTGAATATTTTTCACCACAGTTGATAAATAATTAGCAGATGAAGATAGTTTAATGTCTAAAGCAGATTCACCCGTTGTAAAAAAAAAGTGCCTAAATAGATATTAAAAAATTAATTTGGAAATAATAAAAATTTCAGAAGGCTAGGACTACGGTCATTTGTATGGTAAAAACACCCCTCTGGTAATCAGTTGGTTCGATCTTCATGTTAACTGCTTGATTTGGTTTATTTGTCACTCAACGCTCATTTTTTGCATTCGAGGTCTAATTAGACCATTTGTTAAATTGTGATCCTAACGTTGAATTGTGGATCTTTGATGTTAAATTGGCATTAGATATGTTAAGAATTAGAAAAGCTTGATGTACTTGGATTGGTGTGGCATAAAAGCCTTGTGAGGATTGTACTTGCTTAGATCAACCCCTTGTTGATTAATTTGGTTGAGAGTAAGAGGGTATTATTAGGGAATTTTAAGAAGCCAACAGCATATTGCGTATCTCTTAATGCTACATAAATGCAAAATTTGAGTAAGGCACTTTTAAAGTAATCAGAGTGAATTGCTTATGCTTCTGAATCTTTCTATCTTCTGCGGTTATTCGAGCGGAGTATATATTTTGAAGCATATTTTTATCCATTCTGAACAATTACGCTGAGTTCCTGCATTGTTTAACTAATGAGCACACTGAAAATTCAACACCATAGTTGATAAGGTAAGAAAGGAAGAGAAATGCATACTTTATTCTAACGGTCAGGAGTAGAAAATCAACGTTCTCATGTCCAGAAGGATGCAGATTCGATACTGAATCCGAACAAAGACGTTCGACACTGAGTAGTGAATAGCTTATGGTCTTTTGTAAGGAATTTTAAAATCCACCACGATTCTCATAAATTTTAGGTTTCATTCACGTGTCGCAAAGGACTGGATAACTCTCAAGCACCCACTTCGGGAGATGTAAAAGGCAGAAAGAGAAAGCGAGAAGAACAACATTCATCTATTTCTGTTCAACATTTTTTGGTATCGAACACAGAACCCTTTTTCTATGTATCACTATGTCAAGTCTGAAGGCCTTTGTGAACAGATACCCCGAGTATGTTAAAATGATCTGTAGGGCGTAATATCTTCCCTTAGATACAGTTTAACGTGAAGAAGAGGTTAGCAGTTCAGGTGTCGACCTCGTTACATCATAATTTAAAAACCCGAGGCATTTGGCTGTTTTAAACTTTTGGTCACAACAATAAAACAAATAGGAAGATAGCATAACAAGCTAAAATCTCCAAGAAAATATCTCTCTAATTTAATTTTCAATCCGAAATACAAATCAGAATGTATTTTTGATAAAAAAAAATATATTATAATTTTGTATTGCTGAATTTATTGTTGAAAATTTTCTCACTCAATAAGATTCCTTTTATCATCCATGTAAAAAAAGTTAATTTATATTTCACGACTTTTTTAAAGTATTTCACAAATTACATATATTGTACCATTATAAATTTCGTAAGTGAAAACATTTTCTATGATTACTACTAATTACGTTTCACGCAATGACAAACCATTTAAGCTTCCTATAATTACTTCAAACTAATTAATTCTCGACTTTTTCACAGGCTTTAACATTCGCATCAGGTTTTTGATGATTTATTTCGCATAGTTTATAGAATAAGCGCAGCCTTATTAAAGCGAGCATAATAACGTCTAGACGAAGGGAGCGAGTCTAGACGCTCACAAAATTAATATCCGAAGAGGTGAGCTGATAGATTGGAACAATGTGCTAAATTCACTTTCTTGAGCTTCTGTTATCAGTATGCAAATTTCCCACCCAGACGCAAATAAATGTTATTGGCGTGATTTCAGAGCAATCCGAGAATCAATTTCTGACGATCAAAGTGATTTATTTCGATCATTAGAAGAGTGTTGCTCACAAAACCCGAATAAAAATGTAGGTCAATCATTGTGCGGTTCTTTTGTTATTTAAAAAACAATAACTGTAGAATTAAAAGAAAATTGTTTTCCATTAAAACAGGTGTTCTTAACAGGAGATAGAATATAAGGAAGGATTTTCAGTGGTCTCTTAGGAAAAAAATTAAAAATAAAATAAATAAAATTGTTAAATCATAAATTAAAATATTTAGCATAACGTTCACCAAAATCTCGGCAAGTCTATAACGACTTATTTAAATAATAATATAAACAGCGTTAAATATTCCTAACATCTTATGTCCCTTCTCACTAACAGTTTCGTGAAGAGAAATTGGCAAAGGTCAACTTAGATGTCGACTTCGTCACTAGACAGTAAGTCAAGCGTTTGGTTTATTTTGACATTGCGTAATACCTAATGCTGTTGTAAGTCCTTTCAATAGGCACACCACATAAATTATCTTCCCCGAATATTTTTATAGATGTAGATATATATATATAGAAATATCGCTAGGGAGGAACACCGGAAGACTCCCAAGAACTCATTTTAAAAGATCTCTCGCTGCTTGGTTTGTTCAATATTACGTTTTGTTTCGATGTTACGTTACTTAAAGATACATCCACTGCGAGGCATTTTGATGTTCACCGTATCGGCTTTCGGGAAGACTTCTGGTAAACACGTGTACCAAGAAAAAGAAATTCGGTGAACTCCCTAGCAGCCACCCCAATAGACATGAAGATAGAAACTCAACATCCATCTGTTGTTTGTTGAACAGTGCTTGGGATCGAACTTGCTACATTACGTAATGAAAATATCTATCCAACCGATAAGACATGATGACTCCTGTATTTGGTTTGTCTGTCCCTCTTTTTTTAGACCCAAGAACCAATTCAAGTTGAACCAACGTCTCATATCTGCGACTACAGTACGAAAGAAACCTAAAAAACATTGAACTATAGGCTTATTTCCACAATTCATGACCTAACAACATTTGTTTTCTTTTCAAATTTTTTGGCAATGTTGTCAGCTTTAAACATCAGGCAATGGTGAGTCATTCACATCACTCACAATTGTTAATACTAGAGAAAAAAAATAGTTTTCATATCCAAAGCAGCATTTTCGGATTCAAACCGATTCAGTATGTATCTTGTGCCACACGCATTTAATGTTCGGAGGGTCATTGACCACCCCCCTTGTGCATTATTTAAGTTTGAAAAGGAAGGAAATCCCGAAAACTTTCAAACACCCATTCCAGGGTACTCCATGATCATGTAATAGGATAGTGTTCTTCACAGTGAAAGGTCCCAAGTCCGATTCCAGTCAGTGTCGAACAACGAGAGACGGGTTCCGCTCTTCTGTCTTCGATATATACATCCATGGGTGTCAGCGCTCGGAGTTTTCCTGGTTTACATCCTTGCAGATCACATATACGACCCACAGCCTATGGAAAGTCTTCTTAGAAGTCAATTTACGCGGTAAATATAAAAGTGCCCTACAATGGCCCTTCGATGCTCTCAACTGCCTACTAAGCAGTTTCATAGTACCCACTTCTGAGTGTAATGTTAGGGCAGTGCTCTCTTCAGAGCAAAAAGTCTAAGTTGATCACCGCCACTGTTCAACAACGGGAAATGGACTTGATTCTTCTGAATGCTTGTCAGTCGGAGGGGGCTGCTTGAGAAATTTTCGAGTTTCTTCCTTAGTGACTCGTGAAAAGGAGAAATACCTAGGATACGTGTCTATGAAAAGTTTTCTCGGAAGCCAACAATGCGCTGGACATTAAACTGTTTCAAAACGATCTTCGGCCGTTAGATTATTCACTTTATGGTGCCAGTGCAGGCTCCAACAGACGTGCAGATGGATACAGATCCATCTTCCGTTGTTGAAAGGTGGTTGAGATTGAATTTGGGAGCTTCCACTCCAAAGAATATGGTCAAACCACTAGGTTTCGTTGATCTTATGTGTGTGTGTGTGTAAAATTCTTCATTTTTGTCATTTATTTCAAATTCATAGTTTTATATTTTATAAGTTGGCAAATTCATTAAAATGTGAACTGCTTTTGCCAGAAATTTTTTTTCTGGTAATTCTCGTAAGCAAATAGTCTAATATAACAGGTGGTGGTGAGTGATAGATGAAAAGGATGCAAATTTGAGGAACAGTTACGAAAATCCATATTTTAAAGAATAAAACTTTTTAATTTAACTGAAAAGAAGAATTATTCGATATTATTAATAGGTTAGAAATTGATATTTTCTGTATTACTTTTTATTTTAATTGAAATATCATTGACTCTTTTAATAAAAATTACTGCTCAATTTTAATTTTCAGCTACCAAGAATCCAAAAATATTGTTTGTTAAAATTATAATTTATAGTTTTTATAATTCAACATTAATCTTTACAATAAAAGATCAACGGAAATTACAAATTTTTACTTTCAATTTTTTATCATGCATAATTCTTAATATATTTTATTGTTAATATATTTTATACAATATTATATTCAATAAAATTATTACATTATAATTAAAATATCATATTCAATAAACTATAAAATTTCATCGTGAGCTATTAATAATCTAAAGCAGCGTAATTTAAAATATCTTAAGTAAAAGCGATTACATCTAAATTATCAAAGCAGGTCTTATTTATATGTACACGTTTAAAAAATTTTAATTATTTTTTAATGATTAATGCATGTAATGTTTCATGCATAAATCATTTTTGTATTTTATCAAGAAATTAGGTTTATTTTTTATTTGATTTTAAAATAATATATATATATATATATATATATATATATATATATATATATATATA